>JAJJHQ010010246.1:881288-899229 GCA_021223825.1 Drosophila ironensis
CTATGACAGTTTTCATATTTTCCATGGTCCAAATCGAATTCTCTCTATGAAAGTTGACACAATTAAAGGAACATCGATTTATAATACATCAAGGAGTCTTTAATGCAATTTCCTCGGGGTCCAGAGTTACAATATCGGTTTCATTCAATATTTAAGTAGATAAACTCAATATACTTTCCCCCAATTTCTTTTGGATTTACTGACAAAGAGAAAGTAGAGAGGGAGGTGGAAATGGGGCTGGGCAGGAGGGGTGTTGGGTGCTGGGTACACAAAACATAAATCGACTTCCGCTCCGCAGTCCCCGCAGCAGCATCCGGCATCCGGAAATACACATTAATGCAGCACCGCGCTGGAGTTCGTGCGGTTGCAAGCGAAACGGAGCTTTGCCTCTGCCACGTAAAACCACCCCAAAAACGAGACACGGGACCCGGGACCCGGGACCCGGGTGACGCCAGCAAGGACACACATGCCGTGCGCCGGGGAGTCCTTCCCACATTACCTGCTCCTTTGCTGGATGCTTTCAATATCAAATGCGCATTGTTTGCATTAACAAGTCCCCAGAGGCTTTTTCTGGCTTTGGCCCAGCACAACGCAATACAACACCCCGAAAAACAAGCGAATGCAAATATTTACACTCCCCCGCACTGCCATTTACTCGTACTCCTGCCTGGTGACAATCGGATGGCAATATCACTGAGCAAAACAGATTCCATCGTTTAGAAAGCGTTTTCTTAAATGACTAGAATCGTATCAGCATCAAATCATTGTTTAAATAGTTTCGGTATATCATAGCATTTCAATATCATTCATATCTTAGGAAACTCCCATGTTGATTTGAGGATTTCCTAATCGTTTTGATACAATGTTTCAAATATTGTATTGACAGTTAAGGTTGTATCCTTGAGGCTTTTCTCTCCGTGCACTTCGAACACCCATAACCCGGCTTAGATCGCGGTCTTATCTCTTTTAGCCACCGTTGCCGGGCAATGTTTGCCTTGGTTTCTTGGCCAACACAGCCTCTAAACTCTACGGATTGTTGCCTTTGCCGCAGGCCCAAAGCCCGGAACCGGCAACTCCATAAGCCGAACCCAGAAACCCCGGACCCCATGGGCCCAACCGCTGTGACAAATTGAATTCTTGTTACTTTGTTTGCGCCGAGATTAAATTCATGTACAAGCACGTGGATGTTAACTAGCCACCCCCGGGATTGCAGTCCTGGGTCCTGCCCCGTTTTTCCTCCACTTTAATGGCCGGGCAACCCCTTTACGGTGTTCCGAGGTTTTTCGGGGGCCAAGTCGTTAACACGGTCGCATTACTTATGCTACAATTAGTCGTCGTTGGGCTTTAAAGCGATTTAGCTCATTAGAACTATTTGGCGGGGGTGGAAAGCTGTGGACATTACGGCATCTAAAATTCAAGAGGTTGGGGACCTTGAATTATTGATTCATAGAGTTGGTAAGGATTAGAACCAAATATAGTGTGGTCTTTTAACTCAACAAACATACCTGATCTGGCAAGTGGAAATTCCCGAATACCCAATGATTACTTACTATGATTACGTCTCGGTAATCAAACATAAACACGTCTATTTGATCTCCTCTACCCTAATTGAATTCAAATTTTATTATCTCGAGAAGCAGCAGCGTAACCCCCAAAACCTTGGGTAAATATTTTGGCACAGCCCTTGGCTGTCAAGGTCAGAGGTGAGACCCCTTTCCTTGCCACGCTGGCTGTCAGGACGAGCTGTTGCCGTTAACTGTTAACCGAACAAGGGTTCGACTCTCCGGCCCCATCTCGCCCATCGCATTAATTATGCATTACAAAGCGAAAACGTAAACATGGAGAACACTTTGAAATGCCTCAACGCGGCCAATTACGAGATGCGGAAGGGTTGTCCTTATGGCGGGGGGAGAGGGCGAGGGTGGCGTAAATGCCTCCAAAACGGTGGCGCGGAATGTGTTGCATACTGCGAGGAGCAAGCACATGGCAAGTCAGTGTTGGAAAGCCCTCCAGTAACAAAAATAACAACACGCTGCACTGAGAGCAACACCCAGACCAAAAACTATTCACCTAAGGATATTTATAACCCCTAGAAATTGGTTTATTTTCTTCAAGTGCACGCGGCTCTGTGAGGGTTGCAAAAGCTTGACAGCTGAGGAGCAGAGAGCAAGAGAAGCGTGAGAAATTGCATTTTTTTACCTCCAGCTGTCGAAGTGAGAAAACAACCCCTCGCGAATAAAAAAATAAAAAAGAAAAACACACCAAAAAGCTGAATGAAGCCAAAGAGAGAGAACGCGAGAAGCAAAGAGAAGGCAAAAGGAAGAAGCAGCGTAACAAAAAGCAGAGCGTGAAAATTGTGCAAAAGAAGACTTGTAGCTGCGCGAGCCTCGTCATTCCTCACCCGAAGAACGTGATATTTGTTTAATTATTTTTCGCCTGCAAATGCTAGAAAGTAATACCGCAAGGATGTCCGCGTGATATGCAAGAAAAGCGAGGAAAAGTGCAGGAAAATGCTGAGGTAACCGCAGCAAAAGGCGCGCGCAGAAAGTCCTTCCCAAAACACATAATACACGCGTCTAAGAATGATTACGCTGTCGTAGTAACATCAAATAAAAGCTGCAGTGCCGCCGGAGTGTGCTAAATAAGAGTTGCATTTTCGAGTTAGTGCAAGTGCGTGCTTGGGGTGGGGTGTGTGGTGTTTTTGTTGCTAACAAATTGTTACAAAGGACACTGGATTACAGGACATCGAGCATTGGGGCATTGTGCAACACTGGAGGCCAAAGCAGGGCGGCCATTGCTCTCCCTTAGGGCTCGCGCTCTCGCCGCTCTCGCGGGGGAGAGCACTACCCCCAAAAGCGGGAAGGAAGGGAGAGCGAAATGCCAGCACAGAGAGAGTGCGGGATGAGAGCACATGTCAATGACAGCTGACTGGCGAAGGATAACGGGCAGAAGAAGACGGCGAAGGAGAGGCAATCGAACAAGAACGGGAACAAGAAGAGGAAGAAGAAAAGGAGGCAAGGAGCAGCAACGGACAGACAAAATACAATAAGAGCAGGACACTTGAAAGTAACTTAAAAGTTAGCAACAAATAACTCACACACTCAGGACCGCAGGACCGCAGGACGAAGAAAACGGGACAAAAACCACAAGCACATATCAAAATTGAGCCAAAAAAAAAATCGCCAGCAACAACAACAAAACGTCCATTTACAACACCAACAACAATAACAACAACAACAACGAAAAAGCCAAAAAGGAGCAGCCAAAGCGGAAGAGAAAGTAAAAACGAGGACAGACAGGCATTGTTACAGTGAAAGAAATCAGGAAACAAGTGAATAACAATTGCACAAAATGCCGCTGCATGCCAGAACAGCAGCAACAACAACAACAAAAACAACACCGCAGAAGGGGCGAAAAAGCTGAGGAAAATCCAAAGGTTATCCCCCCCCCCCCTCCAATCTAAAAGAATAACCCCAAAAAAATGCTGTGGACTGTGAAAGGATATTTGGGAAAGCGTCGTCGCTGTCGCTGTACTTTTCCCGTCTGCTTTCCACCTTACAAACAAAGAAAATACCAGCAACAACGACAACAACAATAGTAAAAGTAACAGTTAACAATAACGGTAGCTTGTAGCCATAACACTAAGAGTGAGAGTGATAAAGCCAACAACCAAAAAGTATATAAAACAAAGCATAAGATCTTGAATTAAAAAGCCGAAGGAAAAAGAAACAACGAAAGAAGTTCTCTAGCCAAAATCTCATCATACAACGAAATTCCCGCATTTCCACAAATGGATAACTATAGGAAAAAGGTGAGACCCCCAAACAAAAGATCGGGAAGAAACATTGGGCCAGGATCCTCTGAAATATGATCCGAAATATTGAAACTTTAAACAAATCCGAAGAGTGAAACTAATTTATGGTATTCTTATCACAAATTATTAGAAAATCCTATTCAAAATTTTCAAATAAGTTTGTTATTTTGAATAGGAAAGAGAGGGTTTTTTTTTAATGGAATAAGAATTAGTCCAGAGATATCATCTTATAGGTTCATATGGGATTTACATTATAATTCCTCATTGGAAAAAGTCTTATATCTTCGTGTCACATTTTCGAATCGAAAAAAGTTTAGTTATTTCGTAATAGGACAACATAAACATGCAGGAATATGTAGTTATTTATATTTATATTGCCCCCTTTCGAGTCAGAGATCTTCGCCTTTCCCCTTTCGAGATCTTCAAACAAATATGTTCCCCCATTTGAGTGATGAGTTTTGAAACATATTTAAGATTCTTGGCTTCCGATGCGATAAATCCCTTGCAGCCGCCCACCTGCGCTACCTGACAAATTCCGTATTAATTTTATATGAATTGGCTATATTTAGAGCTCGAAATGTGCAGAGGGCGTAAAGGAAATGCTAATTTATGATGCATTTTGAAATCGTGGCGGCGGGGAAGAGGACCGAGGACCGAGGACCGAGGAAGTGCCCCCATTCCACCTCCATCCGCTGGTTGAAAATCCAATTAAGCATTTCGCATTTGAACTTTTAACCCGTTGGCTGTGCTGTAACCGACAAGTGGGTCAGCCTGTTGATTGAATATTTTCCATTGGAGCTGCACTTATCGTCCATCGCCAGCGAACTCTTTGATTGTTTGCATGATGAATAATCCGCATGTGTCTACTCGCACACGGGACTGGTGGTGCCTGGCCTTGCTTCCTGCCTTCGGTCGAACCCTTCAACTGCAGTTTCAATTAACGTGGCCCGGCATCCGTGAGATACAAACGCATCAGGATGATGTAGCAGAAGAGCAGCCGTTGATTGATTGCTCTTGCCAGAAAAAAATGCAATGCAATGCCATGGAATGGAATGGGATGGGTTGCGATGGGAGGGCACGTGGATAGGTTTGGATGTGCTGACTGGTAATTTATCTCTTTGTAAATATTGATTAGATGCGCCAGTTCCAGAAGCAAAGATACAAAGATACAATGATCCAAAGATACGACGAGTGCACAGAGGCGCCTATTCACTCCTCCACTCTTCACTGCACTCCGAATGTGGGCCACAGTGTTAATTGCATTCGCCAATATCCACTGATCCCCTGGATACCCTGTTTAAATTGACTCTACAAGTTTGCTTGGCTCACATATGGTTTTCTCGTGTGCAAGACCTTTTACTGTTCCCACTTGAAATGAGACCATTTACAGAGTATTTCCAACGTCTTAATCTCGTGGGCTTAGCGTCTGGATTTCGATTATGGAAAAGCCGAAGCGTTGGCGGACCTCTGTCCCCACTTTTCTTTGGTTCATCTTGTTTTTGTTGCCATTTAGTTGTTGAACATTGTTTCTGTTGAATTAATGATGCATGCATCCGTCATCGGAGTGCAAGTCTTGGCCTCCATCTCCTCCCGCTTAGATCTCCTCCTCCGATGCTTGCCACTTTCGCTCGCCCACACTCCCGGTGTGGGTCCAGCGCCTCAGTCCCCAGTCCTCAGTCCCCAGTCCCAGAACCATTTCCCAGTCCCTGCTCCAAAGGCGTCCGTCCGGCCTGTGCGCCGCCCTTCCCCTCCAGAGTTGTGCATTTGAAAAATGTAATGCGTTTTATGCGCTGCCTCGAGTTTGCTCTCCCTCTCAGACTAGCCGGACTTCTTTTTTTTGCCTCGTTACTCATTAACCGAAGTTTTCAAGGGGTATATCCGATTGTAATTGATTTTGGCTCTAATTTGTGTGAGGTATATTGGTGAACATTTCATTAGGAACTTGCAGATATTGGAATATGTATGTTGTTTATAAATAAACTAACTATTATGATGGGTATATGGAATTCTTTTGGTTTTTAAACCAAGCCAGATCAAGGGAGATATCATAGCATTTTCATTGGAAAAATATCCCATTTGTTGGGTTCCAAAACCTAAACAAGAGAGTTAGATACAATAATTTCACTTGTCCAAAGCCCCTTTTCTATGCTGAATTAGTATTGCTGATCTATTCTAAAACTCCCATGACCTTTAGCCCTTTCTAATGGGTGTCTGTAATTCGTATACCGATGCGGTTCATTGTTTTTTATTTAGTTTTTTCCCTCTTTGCCGGTTTAAGTGGTTTCTGCGATTTGTTGCCGCCTCTGGCTGCTGGCTGCTAGCTGCTTTCTTTATTTTAAACTCATCAGCCTCAGCCAGTCGACGACATCGTTTGGTGTGCTTCTGCAGCTCCTGTGGCTCCTCCACATCCACTGGCGATGGCGATGGCGATGGAGCCACGACACGAGTCACGGGGCCGCATAAATATTTATAAATAGCGCGGCAAAGTCGCGACTCTGACTGAATGATGTGATAGATATCCGCGAGATGCTCTCGTATCCGCGCCCACTTGAGGGGCCCGCCTTCGGTGGCAGGTTATTAGAAATTAGAAGCCGGAGAAGCGGAGAAGCTGGCTTCAAGTCGCATCCGAGAATGTGTGAGCAGCTTGAATTGGCCGCCATCCAGACGCGTCCTGGTCGTGGCTCCGTCTGCCTTCTGATGGATGACAACGCCACTGACTCATCGGTCTGGTGGCCTTTAATCAGGCAAATTGTTAACACCAACCACAAACAATCAGCCAAAGAGCCCCAGCAACATGTTACGAGTACATTTATTATGTGAAAAAAAAGAAAAAAAAAACCGCAGCAACTTGTGAGGGAAATTGAGGGGGCGAAGCATACGATATTTGGGCAATGGAAAAGTTGCGGAACAGAGATAAATTGCCCGGCGCCGCTGCTGCTATTCAACTTCAGTTGAGCAAACACATATAATCTGACAAGTAACGAGCACCTGCCTCCCGCCTGCTGCTCCTTCAAGGAGCTCCCCTTTCAACTGGCCGCCACATGACACGCACTTTCACCCGAGTGACATCCGCCTCCGGATGGATCCCGGCCATATGTGCTTGGCTTTTTCTAGATTTTATTTCTTTATTTGCTTATTTGGGGCGTCACTGACTCGGTGAGTCATCCGGGAGGAGTGCTGGTCAAAGGATAACCAAGGAAAAGGAGCCCTGAACGGGAAGCGAAATATGATCAAAGGTCTGGGACTGCATTGTAGGGTTTTTTCGACTATTAGGCGAATATTTCCACCGTATTCCCTAAACGTATTGCCTAGCAAGTTTCTAATGATTAAGGATCCTCAACAATCTAAAATTTGGTAGCGACTTCTTTGGCTCTTTTTATACCGTAAGGTACAAGGAACAAATGGTATATAAAATTTGTGCAATGTATGCATTTCCAACCCTACATCTGTCCATTTGTATGTATGGACACGTTGTTCTTCGAGATGGTAAAAACTAGAGATGTAATTCTTTTTGTTTTAGGTGCGTTTAGTATATAATGAGAATATGTTTATATTGAATTTAAGCCAGGCCCCCTTTTGCCTCTGAAATTTTCGAAGAACTAAATTTTCGTCTGCATGTTTGTCTATATCTCCGAAATGGTTAAAGAAAAAGATATAAATCTTTCTGGTTACAGTTAAAAATGTATATATCTAGGCTTGTGTAAAGTTTTATTATGATCGGATAATATACAATAATGATACAGCCTTTGCCAGTGTTAATGTCTGGAGAAAATAGGTGCTTGGTATCTCGTTGTCGAGCGTTTCCACGTGTTTCTACTTTGATTTATTTGTTGATAATCCTTGAATCCTAAATCACTCAAAAACACTGCCTATATATTTATAAACCTGACCTGATTTATGAAACGGTAATACAATATGCTTTCGTTTTACTATTCCCCAGATATTTACTAATGATTTAGATCTCCCATTTTTGAACACTTAATCAAACAATATTTTATTAGTTTTGTATTATATGCCGTACAAACTTCCACTATTTCCCTTTGCTGGAAATATTTCTGCATTCCCTTTGCTGTTGATAAAAGCAAGGAAAATCCATTGATTTCCTATATAAATAAAGCCTTAATGTTTGGCAGCCTCGATGTCCTTTCAACTTAATTGAATAGCTGGCGAATTAACAAAGCAAATAGTATGCCACCGAAACAGGCAGAAAAATAAATAAATATTCCATGGACCAGGGCTATGGCTAGCACCAGGAATATATATATGATGTGCGCTGGGTGGGATTGGACTTGGGTGGATTGGATTGGGTTGGGTTGTGTTGTGTTGTGTTTTGTTGGGTGGGGTGGCTGTGGGATGCAAAGATGAATCGCCCAACGACGGCGACGACGACGACGACGACGCCACCCCAAAAATAAAACTCGCACGCATCGCTGGAACTTCCCTCGCAACTGCAGTGAATTTCCCTCCGCAGCAGCGCCAGCAGCAGCGGCGAGGGCAGAATTTCCCCGAGCATTTCCCGCCGAGTTCAAATTCAGTTTCGGTTTCAGTTTGGCTTCAGTTCTTGTTGGCAGCTCGAGGCGTTCGCTTCGCACTCGCTCGCTACCGGCCTCAAAATCATATCGAATCGAATCGAATCGAATCGAAAGTTGTTTGTTTGTCCAAGGAATCGCTGGCTTGGAATTCCTGGTCTTCACCTCGACTCACTGTTTTTTTTTGGCTGTGCCCAGAGGAAGTTTGTTATTGTGTGTTCCAAGTGATTTGCGTTCGAATTGCAATTGAAATTGAAATCGAAACCAACCCTTCGCCGCGATCGGAGCCTGGTGGCAGCCAGAAACCGGTTCAACCCCTCCTATTGCGTTCAGTAGTTGGCCACGCGAATTATTGTTGTGCCCGGGCCCGTGTGTGTGTCTTTCGAGTGGTCTAGGTGGCTCTGGAAACCAACCCCGAAGCCCAGAAAAGTAAACCCTAAAAGCAAACCCCCGTGCGCCGCATTGCCAAGGCAATGAACCTTTGTCCGATCTTATTAGAATCAGTCAGTGAGTGAGTGAGTCAGTAGTGCCAGCCAAACTAAACTGCCGCAGTAATTCCAGTGAAAACCCCTCCAAAAAATGGCGAAAACAGTGAAGTCAGCGAAAAAGGGCCAGCGCACAGGATGTCCTCGATGTATGTATCTAAAAAGCGTGCCACAAATATGACAATTAGTGATTAATGACTCTCGGGGAAATCTAACAAAGGCAATCGCAAAAAACGGGGTCATTATGGTATTCCGAATAAGTTATCATATTCCTGATTGAGTTTCAACCTTGATGTTGGAGAAAAACTAAAGATTAGATTTGTGAGTGATCTTTGAGTTTTCAGGGCCATTAGTATCCCATTCTAAACATAGAACCCCTAAATCCTGAAATCCCCAATCAGACATAAGCCTTGTAAAGTATCTATTAACAACCCCGAACACTTGCGCCTCATAATTTCACTCCCCGGAAATCCAGATCTCCGGATTCCTCGGGCTTGGGGGGATCTCCTCCACCTTTTGGTTTTCGATTTCATGTGGAAAAATCACAGCAATTTCCACTGCGAATAATGAACTGAGAACACGATGCCGCTGACTTCGGGGTGTCTTCTCGATTTTACTTCTTTTGTGATAAATATCTGGCAGCAGTCCTACACCTAGACCTAGACCCCTGGAAGCCAAGCGAAACCCACTCCTCTGGCCCGAATTTGACTGCCTTTTTACGTGTTGGGGCTGTGAGACCCAGCTGTGAGCAGTCGTCGCGAATGCTTCATAAAAATCTAATATTTATGAGTCGGAGCAACAAAAAAGCGCAGTGGGCGAGCACTCTTTCTTGCGGGGGTGGTATATACTTGTACAATATACAAGTTTAGTGGTATACTCGTATATTTTGTGATGGGAACGGGGTACGCTTTTAATTGCTTACAAGTTTGGCGCTGCGCTGGAGATTTCGTTGTCTCTTCACGCTTAATTGGTTCGGGAAAAGGTCACGTTAACGAGTTTTGATCGAATGCCAAAGTTTTCCCAACCTTTGTGTGATGTTGAACGGAGAAAAAACCGGGCAGACAGTCTAACCAACCCACTCCAACGGCCCTTACACTTGAATGCACTTTTTGTCATTGGCTGTGCAAAGTTTTTTCTGCAGCAAAGGCAAAAGCAAAGGCAAAGGCAAAGGCTTTTCTCTAAATTAAAAAAAAAGAACAACAATGGCTTGAAGAGAGGGTATCGAGGCTGGCACTACCCTGGAATCAATCTAGATTCTAGATCATAATCAATTAAATGTTTGTAGAGCTCTCAAACTTGGAGATCAGTTTGGGGGTTTATGGTTTCCCTGTTTCCCTATTGATTGGTCTTGGAGCACTCCCCTTGCAGGGTATCAGCTGCCACAACACTCGTAAAGTACAATTGCAGGGGCCTTTTGGAGTTTGGGCTTTGTGGGGTTTCCATAATTAAAGTGCGCCGAGCTGCCAGCCCTCGGGCAATTGGCAGTGACTGTGCCTAATGAATCGAGTGGAGCCAAATAGAGGGAAGCCAGGCCACTCCACTTTGTTCTTCACTCGATCGGAGTGGGAAATGGAAGATTTAGAAGGCAAAAAGCCGTAGCAGCAGCAGTAGCAGTAGCTGGAACCAGTGGAGCAGAAAAACATCATTTGCACCCCGAAAAAGCCAGAGACCGAGACCCAACCCATTTCTTGCCGTGTGTCACAAACAGTTGGCGCTGATGCCCCTTGAAGAGCAAGATTATGTGTATATACGGGCACAATGCTATTGAGCAGCAGCACTGAAATATCGCGTCGCATTTCCACTTCCATTTTGCCATTTTGGCTGGAAAATTGCTGGCACTTGGTCGGCCCGCCCCCCCCAAAACCCCGGAGTCTGGGGCGGAGCAGGCTCCTCTCCTGGACATTGTTTGCCTTTTCGCAACGCTCGAGAGTGCGCGGCCCTTGACAATGTGGCAGCCCAGTCGGGCTGAAGGACTCTTCTTGCGTTTTTCCGCTTTGTCGCCGCAGCAGGAAAGTGGTGCTGGAAAGTCTCAAGATCGGGGATGGAATGGCAGAGTTAAAGCTGCAAAATTCCCCCCTAATAAGTATTTAATCTTTATCACAAACAGTTGGCAGTTTTGATCAGAAAGCGGAACAATCCCGGATTAAATGCTCTCTAAAACTATGGCACAAGTTGATGCATTATCCATAAATTTCCCAGCCATTACCAAGCCCGGGAAATGGGGAAAAGCCTGAATGGCAAAAAGCAAAAGGCAAAGAAAGGAGGCCGGCACAAGTTTTATCAAAAGCGCGAAACTTTTGTTTTAGTTTATTGTCTGGCAGCTGGCCCGGCAAACTTTGTTTCCCCTTTTTTTTATATATCAACTTTATTTATTCTTTTTTTTTGAAAACTGATTAAGTTAAGCCGTGCCGGGAAAAAGTGGCTTGGCAGGCAAATTCAGCGAGGATACATCAAACGGTGTCTGCATTATAAATCAGCTAACCGGCTAAATTGACCTCATATATAACTGGGATAATGCATAAATAATGCCCGCCGAGAATTGATTGCTTCTCCTCCTGCAGACGGTATGATAGTGCTTAGTGGTAGCATGTTGCCTTTCAGATTAAAGCGATACTTGCCTCGAGGAGACGAGCCAAGGGACAACGTTTGGTGTGGGAAGCAGGAGTGCCTCTTGTAATTAAAAAGCAAACGCAGACATCACCATTTGTCAGGGCTCACCCTGCATATGAAAAACCGGATCCTAGACTCTTGTAATGCACTTTTTTGCACAATTTTGAGAGGTATTCCTGGGGCTTATCCCTGCATTCCTGCTTGTCGTCTTGTTTGTTGCATGACGGAGCAGAAACAGGAGCAGGACCAAGAGGCTGCAGCCACGTTTCTGGATAATGTGAAACATGCACATTTTCAATTTCAAAGCTGCCAAAACATGCTGCAAATATTGACATTGACTGTAATGGGAAAATCATTCGCAGGACGGAGGAGTGACAGGAAAAAGGCAGATCATTTGCCGGCTAGGAACTATGGGTAGTATGTACGGGGAGATACTATATATGAAAGGCAAAGATTATGATTGTGAGACAAAGAAGCGGGCTCCACGGATCGTTTAAGGCATCCGCAGTATCCTGGCAGCGTGGAATCAATTTGTCGTCCGGGATTTCCCACCCTGCTGCTTTATAATTCTGAATCATCCTTGTCTGGGGAGGATGAGTGCGCATTCCACATTCCAATTCCAATTGGAATGAAAATGGCTGGAAAATAAAGATATGCGCGCTGCAGTTAACGATATCCCCCAATGGATATACTCAGGGGGGGGGAAATGTGGCATCTATCTGAGATGTGGGGGGGGCGGAGAGACCCTGCAGATAAGTGCCAGTTGCCCCAGACTAGACGACGTCACAGAGCTGGAAGCGGAGCGCGTGCCGCAAAATGTGGAGAGAAGGGTGGTTCAAGACTCTCGGATTTTTCCTTTCCTTTTCTTTTATTTTATTTTTTCCCGGGGTATATGGCTACAATGTTTTATGGAGTGTTTTCTTGAGTGGTTCCACCTCCACTGCCACACATCTTGGGTTCCTCTCAAGCGGCTGCCGCTTTGTTGACTATAAATAACAATGGAATCATGACTCCAAATTAAACGTCGAGGCAAACAGAAGAACGCAAGACGTCAAAGAAAACCCAGGGAACGCAAATAAAATATACGTACATATATATATTTCCGTGTGTGAGCGGAGTGCCGGCGAAAATCGGGAAAGGAAGTGGCCCCTGCCAGGGAGAGGGGGTCGCCCTATTTGCTTTGGCGGCACATTTTGAGTAATATTAACAAATTGCCAGGGACTTCTTGGGGCTTCCAGGGAAGCGCAAATATTAGAGCATTACCATCCTAAGCACTAGCCTTTTCATAGTGTAATTTCTGGCCAATTTCCGGGGTAAAAACTGTAATTACTAAATTAGTATGCAAGGTGTGCGGGCCGGGGCCGGGGCAGGGAGCAGGGAGCAGGCATTATTTCTTCATTAGGCGAAGCCATTGCCAGCCTCCCGGCCGGACTGTGTGTCCAAGTTGGCTCCATTACAAACAGATTAATCATCTGCGGAACCCTTTCAGGACGCCCCCCAGTGAGTCACCGCCCAATTGTCGTTAGTCATCTGGTGGCTGGTGGCTGGTGGCCAGGACAACGCCCGCACCCCACTTAATTGCGTCTGCTCATTTGGCCATAAAAAGCTGAAAGAATGCATTGTGCTCCGGGGCTCCAGGGTCCCCGGATTCAATTCAAATTTTATTCAAACGACCCGCCGTCTCCCGATTTGTGGAATTTATTTTATTGAACGCATTTGCTCCCCAGCTTGTTGCCGCTTTTCACTCATTTTTTAGCTGCTTGCAAATCCTAGAGTTTTCCTCGCAATCCGATTGTGTCCCGGGGCAAATTATTATCGGGATTTTCTTTGCTTTTCCACGATTTTCTTCTCGTTTTTTCCCCGTTTCCCTTGCCTTTGAATGAAGCCTTCGGAACATGACTGTATTTCTATGGGAAAACTTTGATCATAAATAAGCGAATCCCTTCAATGCATGAATAGCTGACAACTATTTTATTACTTTGGATGGAAACACTAAATCAAACATCTATTCGAACTGAGCTTCTTAGAGACAATGTCTCCGAAAGCAATTTACAAAAGCTTTTCCCTTGTTTCAAGGGGGCAGCTGCGACCAAATGCATGGAAAACGAGATACTGTCAATCGGGAAAACATGAGTGGGGCTAGGGAACATTAAAAGATGCGCAACTTTAAAATGACAGCCCAGCTGATTTCCCTATAAATATTACAGCCACAAAGGACGCCAGGATTGCTATAGATTGCAAATTCAATAGCGAAAATTGCCTGGATTTTGGCTGTCCCAGCTGCTGGGAAAATCGCATTTAGATAAAGTCAACTCCCCCTCCCATGCCTTCGATGGGGTTTCCCGATTTGTTCTTTGTTTGCTCTCGGTGAAATGCAGGCAATTCATTTCGTGTTTTTGGGCGAGACTTTCCAGAAATCGGAGCCGCACAAGTTTCCACTTTGCCATCGGAGCCACACTTGGACATTTTGGTGGCAAAGTTCTCTTAGTTCTCTTAGTTTTAGCGGTTTAGGCGCGGGCGGATTTTTTATGCCCCAAGTTTTGTGCAGTTTCCCGGGGGCTTGGAGCTTCCTCCGCTCCTCCGATTCGCTTGAGAGCTCTCGGGCCGATAGTGATTTTCCCAGGCTTGCTTGGCGTTTTCTTTTGTGCCCAAGCCGGCGACTTTTGTGCTTTGCATGTCCGTAACTCTTGTATCTTGGCTGGTGCACATGGCGGATCCCATTACTGGGAACTCCTCCTCCTGCGCCGCCAGCAAAGCCAGACCATGTCATGACAGACATAAACTTTGGCATTTTATATGCGTCACGGGCAGCCAAGGGGGATGCCTATTTTCGGCGGCTTATCTATTTTTTACCGCACTGCCAGGCGGCGCAGTGGCAAGGACCTCCTCCCGGATACGTTCACCCCGAACATTAAGCAATTGACCCATTTGGGGTACACAATCCCGGCTGACAACTAATAATGCAATAGGTGCCGACCGACACTCCCCACTCCCTCGGCTTCCTAGGCTTCCCTGGCTCCCTTGGCTCCTTGAACGCCTCCCCAGGAGTCGTACGGAACCCCGCCTGATATCCTTGCATCGCTTCCGGCTTTGTTTAGTTGTCAGCTTGGTTTCCTGGCGTGCCAAATGAAGTTATTTCTTTCCTGCCACTCCCTGGCTTTTCTTGTTCGCCGTGGCAGTTGCATTACTTGCAAATTGTTGTGTAACCATAAAAATACTTACATATTTCCTGGGGCCATGGCATGTGGCGGGCTCATTCCTTGGCCATTTCGACGTGGCCATTTGCAGTGCCTGCCTGCGGTTGTGGTCCCTTTTTGCTGTTTCCACTGCATCTGCCGGGTGTTAAATGGTCGCAAATGCCAAGATGTGCGCCTTAATTACACAAGTTCTGGCTCAGGACTTGCCAGCGAATGTTGTTCAAGTTTTACGGCCACCCTTTGATTTAGGGATGCACTCCATGAAAATCGATTCGATACTTGTCAAAAAAAGGTTGAAAAGAGTCATGAGAAAGAGAAGAACCGATGCGATTAATAAATGCGATTATTTTAAAATCGAACATATCAAAGGCTAACAAATGAAATTTATCGGCTGTTTTACTTATAAATTATTTAAATTATTGGGTTAAAGTAAGCAGAACCATTTAATGTTGTAACAAAAAACTATTACAAACAAATCCTATAAAGTTTTAGACTAGGATTTTAGCAGCGAACATGTTTGAGGTAATAATCGAAAACTATCGAAAAATATATTCAAAAATGCTTTGCAACTGCAAAATATTAAGCATTTAATCTTGGATTCCGACATCTAATTATAGATTAAAATAAAAACTATAATTTTAAAAGATTTAAGTGTAATTCCATCCATTATTTTCGATATTTTCCCTCATTTTTGCAAAGTGGGTGGGCTTCTGGAGTCCTCCAAACACTCCCCAATACCAGTTGCCGGTAATCCCCAGGTCCCTGGTGCTGGTGCTGGTGCTGGTGCGGGGTCATGTGTAACCATTAGACCCTTTGGCCCGGAGAACTTTTGCCGTGGCTTAGTGTGAATTTAATTTAATTCGGAAAAGTTTGCGTCGCTGCGGAAAGTTTTGAAACTGAAGACTAACCCTTTGTCCGTGCGCTCTTGTGTCTCCCTAGGTGCGTGCCATGGAGCAGCGGCTGAGTGAGTGGCCCAAACCACCGCCGCCCCAGCATCAGCAGCATCCCCAGCACCCACATCCGCATCCGCATCCCCACCAGGGAGTGCCGCACCCGCATCCCCAGGAGCAGGCGCGAAGCAACAGCTCGCCCAGCCACCAAGTGGGACTAGGACTAGCAGCGGCCGCAGCGGGAGCAGCAGGATCGGCAGCCGGAACTGGCAGCGGGAGCGGGCAACCGGCACCCATCCAGGAGACGGAGAAGACGATCAGCTCGCTGGAGATCCAGGTGGAGGAGCAGCGCCAACTGCGACTACACGACGCCCGCCAGATCGAGGCGAAGGCGGCCAAGATCAAGGAGTGGGTGAACAACAAGCTGCGCGACCTCGAGGAGCAGAACCAGCTGCTCCGCGAACAGAACATCAAGTGCAACCAGCAGCTGGAGCTGCTGAAGAACCACATCGCCAACCAGTCGCAGCGCCACAGCATCGTAGGTCCTGTGCGGAATAGTCTCAGCCTGGACGTGCAGGACTTTGCCGGCAGCAACGGCACCGGCCCCGGCAATCCAGAGCACCGGCGGCGCAGCGAGAGCCTCGATCCGCAGGAGATAATCGGCAACAGGCCGCTGACGGCCTCCTATCCGCACCACCAGCACCGGCGCAATCTTTCGATGGAGCCGCAGGAGCTGGAGCGCAATCTGGTGGCCGCCGTGGACGGCCTAACCCTGGCCCCGCTCTCCAGCATCTCCGGCAAGGCGCCCGCCAGCACGGGCTCGGGTGTCCTGCCCCGGCCCGACAGCTCCGACACCGATACCGCGCACGACTATGCCGAGATCTATACGCCCTCGTGCGAGAAGCTGCCCGCCTGGATGAAGAACAATCCGGCGCTGATGGCCAGCGGTGGCAACTCCAGCACCACCACCACCACCAGCGAGCTGGGCGTGCCGCGCCCGCCCACGCCACCGCTGCACCGCTTCCCCAGCTGGGAGGCCAAGATCTACCAGGTGGCCAACGATGGACTCGCGGGAACCGGCACAGGCAACGCCACAGGCACCGGCACCGGCACCAGCACGGCGGAGAGCACCACCGGCAGCCAGGAGGCGGATGGGGGAGCAGACTCAGCTGCCGGCACGGGCACTAGTCTCTCCAATGGCCGGCGACATGGTCATGGTCATGGCCATGGTCACGGCCATGGTCACGGTCACGGTCACGGGCATGGGCATGGCCACGGGCACGGGCATGGATCCGGAGCGACCGGAGCAAGTGCAGCGGGCCCGGGAGCTGGGACCGGGGACAGCAGCACGCCGGGAACACCGCTGCCACCGTCGCGGCAGCAGCAAACCGCCAGCGGCGGCTTCTGTGATATTTCCGTGCCCGTTTATGCAACGGTCAAGGGGCGGGCCTCGCAGATCCGCTCGATGCCGTTTACGGGCGACTCCAGCGACGATTCGAGTGACGGGGAGGACCACGCGGTGATGCTCACCCACCACTCGCACAACTCCTCGAGCACGGACAACACGGAGACCTCCACCTCCGGCAGCGCCTCGAGCCCCTCGAAGAGCCTGAAGACCTCCTCCAGCCTGAGTCCCGCCAAGCGCAGCGGCTCCGAGAGTCCCAAGAACGCCAAGGCGCGTGGTAAGTCCCTCAAGATCAAGTCCCCTAAACTCCATAGGAGAAAACCCGTCGGCGCGTAGCAACCTCTCGTGGGAGGATATAGCGATTTATTAACCCTAACACACACCCACTAATACTTGACACTAGACCCCAAAACATCCTTCCTTTCAACTCCTCTTAACTCCTAATGCTTGTGCCTAATGTTTTTAGTTTTCCTAGCACTACTAGTGAATATTTAAATAAGTTGAGGCTGAAGAGCTCACCCCCAGCCAAGGACGTTTGGGTTGAAAAATTTTTCGAGTTCACATTAGATTCCATTGGTTTTGATAATTATAAAAAAAAAGGGTAAAGTAACAAGTTTCTTGTAAAATAAAAGAGCTGAAGGCGTTGCAACATGTTGTATATATTTTATAATAAGAAACAAGTCTAAAAATTAAAAGCATAGTAAAAAGTTTCTTTAAAAAAAAAGGCATACCACTACTAGTGAATATTTAAATAAGTTAAGGCTGAAGAGGGGGAGCCCCCAGCCGAGGACGCCTGGTATCATATTAGATTCCATTGGTTTTGATAATTATAAAAAAAAAAGTGTAAAGTAACAAGTATTTTGTAAAATAAAAGAGCCGAAGGCGTTGCAACATTATTGTATATATTTTTTTAATAAGAAACAAGTCAAATAAAAAAAAGTTTCTTGTAAAAACGGCAATATTTCATATTTTTTAATAAGAAACAATTCTAAAAATTAAAAGCATAGTAAA
>JAJJHQ010010246.1:899273-924707 GCA_021223825.1 Drosophila ironensis
TTTTTTTTTTTTTAAATAAAGTAGAAGGGCAGTGCTGGCAGCGAGGCCAGTGCTAAAAACCTCGCAGACAGTTATTAACCAGTTAGCTTAGGCTTTGTAAACTTATTTTATATAAAATACATCTTATAATAAAAAAAATTATTAAAAAAAAAATAAAAATAAAAAAGAAGCGAGAGAGCAGTGCTGGCAGAAAGTCCTAGGATGGAATAAAATTAAAGAAGCTTCATGAAAAGGCACAATTTGCTTTTATCCATAAAAAAAACGGCGAAAAAAAAGCACCCAAAAAAAAAGCAGCCAAAAAAAAATGTAATAAAACAATAAAAGTGACGACCTTTCCGCTCGAAGGCGGAATGAATAGTGCGGATCGAAGGCAATGCTGTTCAAAGGTAAACTCAATCGCCTCCTTTACGCACATGAAGGTAACACTAAAACGGTCGAAACGGTCACACTTGATCAGAAATTTATTTATAATGGAACGAATGGGAATACTCCCTAACATAGAAACTATGGAATGGGACATATATGATGAATTGAAAGCAATAAATGTAAATAGATGTGATGTTACCCCTTGGCAAGGGGTTAGCCTTAGAGCTAACCGATTTAGGATGCACGCGGACATTGATGTCCTTAAGCCTAGTACTTGTAGTTGCTCTTTTATATTAGTATCTTTTCTAGTCATCCCCTCCTCATCCTGAATCCCACTTATTTTCAAAGAAACTAATTGTGTGCTCTAACAATCTGCGATTCTAATCACTTCTGTCCATCGATCGACCATCGCCTTCCGCCCGAATAACCAAATAACCTCCATTAACCTCTGACCCTCAGTCCACACCAACAACCACAGCGTCCAGCATCTCCAACCGCACCACAACCACAACCACAACCACACCCAACACCATCACCACACCATGCCCCACCATATCAATCACAATAACCACCAACCCAACCACATAAGCTCCAACCAGACGACGCTGCCGGTGGCTCCAACACTTTGTGGGCGGAACACGACCTTGCCGCGCAGCCACGCCCCCCCGCCAGCCATTCCCGCGCATCCCCTCCTGCAGCACATGCGTGGCACAGTAATTTCAGATCTCTCCTTTGAATCAGGACTCTCCGACGACTACGCCCTGCCGCCGGACGCTGTCTCGGAGTCGACCTGCATGGACGCCTCGATGCCGTCGCTACTGATGCGTCAATCCTACGTGGACTCCCCCAGCAAGAAGATCGAGTCCCTGGAGAAGGTAACTGCCGAAAAGAGTCTCTTGGAAACTAGCAAGAACCTGACCAATTCATACATCGATTTGTAGATGGGACACCTGGCCAAGCTGGGCGGCAAGCTGAAGACCTGGCGCAAGCGCTGGTTTGTTTTGAAGAACGGATCCCTCAATTACTGGAAGAGCCAGCACGATGTGCAGCGGAAGCCGCAGGGACAGATCCAGTTGGACGAGGCCTGCCGCATCAACCGGGCGGAGGGTGCCTCCACCTTTGAGATCGACACCGGCAAGAAGGTCTACTACCTCACCGCGGACTCGCACGCCACCATGGACGACTGGATCCGGGTGCTGCAGAACGTGCAGCGGCGGAACGCCACCAAGCTGCTGCTCAGTCGGGACGACCAGAAGCCCACCGTGCAGGGCTGGGTGACGAAGGTGAAGAACGGCCATGCCAAGAAGTGCTGGTGCGTGCTCCTGGGCAAAATGTTCCTCTACTTCAAGGCGCCCGGCGAGACGGTGAGTGCATCGATCATAATCTCTCCTTCACAGGATTAACAATCGATTTTTGTATACAGAATCCGCTGGGGCAGATCAACATGCGCGATGCCCGCGTCGAGGAGGTGGAGCACGTCTCCGACTCGGACTCCGAGGAGCGGGAGGACGCCGCCCAGGACCAGGCCCGGCTCACGGTGGCCATCTATCCGGCGCACCAGGGACCCACGTACCTGATCCTCTCCGGCAAGCCCGAGCGCGACAACTGGCTCTACCACCTGACCGTGGTCTCGGGCGGCGGACCCAGCGCCGGCACCCAGTACGAGCAGCTGGTGCAGAAGCTCATGGAGACGGACGGCGATCCAAGTGAGTTGAAGATGCCCTGCCCAGGCAACTATCCTCCGACCGGGATCATAACCCTTCTGTTTCTTTTGCAGACTGCGTGCTGTGGCGCCATCCGATACTGCTGCACACCAAAGACACCATCACGGCGCCGCTGTCGTCCATGCACACGGAGACCATGCAACCGGAGGCCATCAAGCTCTTCAAGGTGCGCTTTCAAAGACTATGATACTTACCTATCCCAATCAATCGATTACTATTACTGATTTGAGACAGAATTTATGAAACTAATATTTGGGTTTTAATGCATTTCTTCTCCACCCACAGAGCATACAGCTGTTCATGTCGGTGGCGGTCAATCAGCCGGGCATAGACTACCATGTGGTCCTCGCCCAGAATGCCCTGCAGCATGCCCTGGACATGCCCGAGCTGCAGACGGAGATGATCTGCATTCTGATCAAACAGACCTCCCGGCACATGGGCCAGAAGCTCAGTGTCGGCGTCCAGGTAAACAAGAAGCTGGGCAAGCAAACGCGCGTAAGTTTTTCAGTTGCAAAGCTTCTTATGTCCACCCCAAGTAAAGCCCCTTCCCAGAACTCCCCCTTTGATGGTATCCTCGTTACTCCCGTCTAACATGAAAATAATCCTGCATCCCCGAATTCGTGTGTTTAGTTGAATGTCCTTGGTTTTTGGTTTTTGATGTAGACACACCCCAAAACCCCAAAACTCTGTCTAGTCCCACTAACAACTTGCAAGAATAGCCGCCCGAAGAAAGAGCGTCAAAGCTGTGTTGGTGGCTCGATGCCACCCCACGTCCCTATAGGTATTCTTTTCGTTGCGATCATAACCAATCGAATAAAGGCTTTGCTTAAAGAAACAAGCTTACGAACGCTTTATACGCAAAAAAAATCAACACCGATATCGATGTATCCATATCTTACATATAACTAACATACAAAACATACATAAGTAACCACTATAACCATATCCATATCCATATCTGCATGCTAACCCTATTTTGTGTCTATTTTGAAAATATACTTAAAGTTTTATTGTACATAGTTACAGTTTTGTAGCGAACAGACAACAAATTTCCCCCATAACTGTCAGATATGTATCTATATGTACATATAACTCCGATACATATTATTTTGATACATCCTTGTAACAAATTATCGTAGGTTATATAACTTAGCTTGGGAAAAGCAATCAATTTTACGATAATTTGTAAAACAAATGATTCGTTCGATATCCGTATAACTTTATGTGTACCTCTTATAAATGTATATAGTTAATCCAGAAAAGTGAAAGACTCCACTGATTGTAAAAAGTAATTGCTGTAAATTTTATACAATACAAAATCGAAACACATACCACCAAATCACCACAAGAATCACTACTCAACCAAGCGCAGAGCCACCGATCTACATTTTGGGAATGTTTACCAGCAGAAATTGATATTTGTGAATCAAAAATCGTGCTGGAATTATGTTTGCATTTATTTCTTCTGTTAACTTTTCTAGAGCTGCTTCAATTTGGTTTCCTAATTCGCTTTGAATGTGCTCTCTATTTCTATCTATCGCTCCAAGTATTCGTTATTTCGTAAACTGTTTCGCATTTTGGCTTTTTTAACGAACATTACGAAGCGTTTAACGTTACACAACACTGCCAACAACAACAGCATTCACCACAAACGAACCAAGACAACAATCAATCAATCACAGTGCCACAACACAATTAATGATGAGTCAAAAAAATTGATCCCAAAAATATTCTCTGGCTTCTTCTTCTCTTCTCCATCATTTTGTTGCGTTGCGTTGCGTTTCGAATGTGTGTATGTTCGTCGACAATCCAATCGTTAACCAACACTGTACGAACTGAACCGATCCGAATGAAATCGCGAAATTTACAGCAACTACTGTTGTGCGCCACCCAAAGCCTGTTCACCTGTGATACCCAACAGGCGGGCCACGCCCAAGCCAACGGCAGTTCGCCCACCTCCATACAGGTATGCGGGGAAATTTATGGTCTCACTAACAAAGAATCGTTTATGATACCCCTCAACACCACCTCTGTGCGAGTACAATTGCGTTCGATATCCGTAGTCACGTAGTTAACTCTGTCTCTATCTCTTTATTAATCCTAACCTTAACTCTACTAACTTTACCGTTTTTTGATCCCAATCAATGCGAACACCGATCACCGAACAATTTTTAACCCCGATTTCCGATCCGATTTATAGGCTCCGGCTGCCACTCCCATCATCGACTGCAAGAGCAATCCGCCCGCCTACAGCTTCGTCCAGGGCTGGCAACTGCTCGCCCTCGCTGTTTCCCTGTTCGTTCCGAAGTCGAGTCGGCTGCTCTGGTACCTCAAGCTCCACTTGTCTAGGAATGCGGACACCAAGACGGAGACGGGCAAGTACGCCGCCTACTGCGAGCGAGCCCTGGAACGGACACTCAAGAACGGGGGTCGCGAGACGAAGCCCTCGCGGATGGAGGTGCTCTCGATCCTGCTCAAGAATCCCTACCATCACTCCCTGCCGCATGCGATACCCGTGCACATGATGAACACCACATACCAGGTAAGCTACAGATTAATAGTATATATACTGAAGTAAAGAGTTAAAAGGCGCGTACAATTAATATAGATCCTCAAAAAACTAATGGACTTTACATGTCCTGATGATTCCCTCAGTGAATCCAATCTAATGCTTGCATATACCCCTTTTACTCTTATTTGATATCTTTAATTTTCAAGTGATATTTTATTGGTAATCTTGGGTTTTCAATTTACCTCAATGAGTAATTATTTCACTGTGCAACCCGCAGGTGGTTTCCTTCGACGGCTCCACGACGATCGAGGAGTTCCAGGCGACGCTGGCCCATGAGCTGGGAACGCGAGACGCCACAAACGGCTTCTGCCTGTTCAGCGACGATCCGATCGAGAAGGACCTGGAGCACTACCTGGAGCCGCTGGCCAAGCTCTGCGACGTGATCAGCAAGTGGGAGACGGCGCTGCGCGAGAAGGGTTCGGGCAAGTTCGAAAACTCCCGTGTGATCCAGCTGAGCTACAAGAACCGCCTCTACTGGAAGCACACCATCAAGTGCGAGACGGACAAGGAGCGACTGCTGCTGTGCTACCAGACGAACGCCCAGATCGTCCAGGGCCGCTTCCCGCTCTCCCGGGAGCTGGCTCTGGAACTGGCCTCGCTGATGTCGCAGATCGACATGGGCGACTACTCGCTGGAGAAGTCGCGGGACGTGGGCGTGGGCCTCAAGGGACTCGACAAGTTCTATCCGTACCGCTACCGGGACGCCCTCGGGGCGGAGCAGCTGAAGGATGTGCAGGAGTTGCTGGTGTCCAAATGGATGCTGCTCAAGGGGCGCTCGACGCTGGACTGCGTGCGCATTTACCTCACCTGCTGCCGCAAGTGGCCGTACTTCGGGGCCTGCCTGTTCCAGGCCAAGCCCCGCCAGAGCGAGGCCGGATGCCCTGGCTCCTCCCCGGTGGCCTGGCTGGCCGTGGCGGAGGATGCCCTCAACGTGCTCGAGCTGTCGACGATGGCACCGGTGGCGCGGTATCCGTACAGCTCGGTGATGACCTTCGGCGGCTGCCAGGACGACTTCATGTTGGTGGTTTCACACGACGAGGGCGGCGGCGCCGGCGGCACTGGAACCTCGGCCACGGAGCAGAAGCTGCTGTTCGCGATGAGCAAGCCGAAGATCCTGGAAATCACGCTGCTGATCGCCGACTACATGAACGCCCTGGGGCACACAGTGCCGGGCACGCCGCAGATGAACTCGCTGACCCGAAACGGCTCGCACCGTTCGCTGCGCACCTCCCAGCGTCCAACGACGGCCGGCGGATCCACAGGAGCAGGCGGAGTTGGCACCGGGTTCTCCACAAATGCCACAACGACCGCGCACAACACCCTCAACTCGCATGCCACGCACACGCTCAACTCGAACCACTCGCACACGCTGAGCAGCTCGCACCACGCCGGCGGCGGAGGAGGCAGTCACCCGGGAACCCTGAGCTCAGGGCACCATCATCACCACCACCACCATCACCAGCCGGACATACTGAAGAGCACGCCGGACCACCAGAGGATCAAGTAAGCGGGTGGCCGACCACTCACGTTGTACATAACCCGAAGTCCAGTCAAACATATGCGCGACTTAGCGGAACCACAGACATACATATGCACCCTGCCAGCTTGGCGGCAACAAATATACACACACGTAGCGATAGAAGGATACGCAAGGATATAGCGATAGAAAGATAGAAGGATATTGGATGTAGCGACGTAGCCTAGGCGGCCCAGACAGGACCTCTGCTCTCCTTCGCGCACCCGAAACTCACTAAACTATTAAAGCTACTTCCTAAGCTAACCACGGTACTCGTACTCTAAAACGGCAACAGCAAACGCCTAAACATAAACATAATATCTAACTAATTATATATAATATATATATATATATACGAATATTATTTTTTTTGATAGCCCTAAGCTTCAGGATACCCCGAAATGTGGGAGGTACCGAAACAAAAACAGAAACAGAAACAGAAATTGAATCTCAATGTTTAGATGGTTCTGGTTCTTGTCGTTTATTTACCATATGATTTTTTTTTCTAATCGTTTAATAGCCAAGTAGAAATGTTCTGACTCTTTGATGCTTTGTAAGCTGTAAACCGTAATCCGTAAACTGTAATCTGTAATCTGTAATTCGTAATTGTCCCTCCATGCGCGATAACTGCCTTTTGAATTTGTAGATGTCGGAGCCAAGAATGAGACAAAGAAATCAAGCCAAAAACGAAAACTAGAAAAGCAAACTAGCATTAGCTGAAAACCAATTGAGAGACAACAAGCAAACAAATATTTTGTAATGAATTTTTCAAGCCCCAGTGCAGCTGCAGAAGGAGCATCCAAAAAGCATCCAACCCCGCCCGATTCCCGGTTTCCGCATCATAAGCCACGCACTCATTTTACAATCCTTTTACAACCAACCAGTCCAGTGTTTAAAAGCTTTCGCAAAGCTGTTTATTTTTTCAATAATATTTTCCTTTTATGAATGGATTATGTATTCATATACATTTTAGTAGTCATTGTTTCGCTTTTGGTTATATTAACTCCCCTAAAAACACCAAAAACCAAACAAAAACGAAAGCATATAGGACATCACGTAGATATTCATATATAGGACGCGTATACACGTATTCAAATTCGATATTTAACTAAATTATACACACAAAATTGATGATACAACAGTGTAAATGGTAACAGCGCATTTTTTTCCTAATTGTAAAGATTTGATATTACAAATTTACATATATGCGCCGAGACGCAACGAAAACTGAAAACTAAACGAGAGAATCTCTTTGGAAAAATCGAATGTCGCTAGCTTGCAAAAGTATATGACTATATAAGCGAATGTATCACATCACACTCCAGTGAAACGAAATATATATAAAGGGAAACCAATTATTAAAACTCATTAAAGTGTTTCTGTGTTTTCTTGATGGTTGTTTTGGGATCGGAGCCAATACGGCTAAGAT
Source organism: Drosophila ironensis (assembly GCA_021223825.1). NCBI lineage: Eukaryota > Metazoa > Arthropoda > Insecta > Diptera > Drosophilidae > Drosophila > Drosophila ironensis. Next base: position 906,881 of record JAJJHQ010010246.1, read on the forward strand.
ATTTGCATAAAAAGGCGCCAACAGTAGGTTTTTCCAGCTTTCCTAGGTCATATCTTTGCTATCGGAGCAGTATTGGTCGAGATATTTGCATCCAAAGCTGCGAAAATGGTGCTTTCCAACCCTGCGTGAGCAGACACCAATGTTTACCTTTTTTCTCAACTTTCCGGGCTCATAACTCGGCAAAAAAGGCCCGGATGGCGGAATGGCATACCTTCCCGAAATCTACTCATCGAGGAGCATCGATTGGCATCAAAACCTGGCAACCCTAAATCCGACCCGATTTTCGCAAATTTGGTAAGGGGTAACATCACAATTTTTGCAGACATCGGCAAAAATTTTTTTTGGCAGGAATCTGGAAAGTTGGGATGCCGATCGATAGAGAATCTTACCACGAATCCCTAGAGGTGCGGCATTCCAGGATCGGTTACGTTTTGGCCGAGATATGAGCAGTTGAAGAAACACCTTTTCCGCCCACTGCCGAAAAAGCGCGCATTGCCGTTTCGCTTTTGGAGTAATTTCTTAGAACTCCGAATTTCGGAGTTTTGATTTCGGATTTGAGCTGGAACCGAGGGGGGTGGGGTATTCCAAAAAGGGTGTTCAAATTTTCGTCCTTTTTTCGATTGGAGGACTCCTTCACCGACTTTTAAGGACTTTTTGTTCCCAATCTTTGTGACGCCATATCTCGGGTGAAACGCCACCGATCAAGGAATGCCATGGCATTCCGGAATCTGCGCGCCGACAACTACCGATTTGTGTCATAAATTAAGGACTATTCCGCAGGATATGCGCTTGTTAAGAATTATTATCGTTTGAGCGGAACAAATATCCGATTTGGCCTAAAAGTATGCAATTTTTTCCTTGGACCTCCGCAGGTGCCGCCAAACCCACACCCCCAAAAGTATGCTACATCCAAAGAGATGCCGCGAATCGCGAATGCCTAAAAGTATTCCATGGCAACTGCGCACAACAGCCAATCATAAAACGAGCATCCGCTCGCGCTATTAAACAATGTAAATTTATTTATTTGCCTTAAGTTTATACATATAAATTGCCTAAATCTGTTATCGTTTACTTTCGTTTGCTTTGCTACTTTCCACTTTTTGTATCAATCACCACCATCGCCATCGCTGTGCAGGGATATTTGTATGTGTTTACGTCCAAGTCCCAGCGATGCCAACTAAAAATCTATGCATAATCATGCGACACCACACACACGTAGTCGTACATTTAAATTTACATATGCTCCTCCATTTCGTTTGCTCCATTTCGACGTCTCAATCGTTCTGTTGTTTGCTTCGGCTCTTGCTTTTTTGGATTGAAAAGTGTATTGCAAAAGCGTAACGCACAGCACACAAAAACTGAGAAGGCAAACAATTTGAAGTTGAAGACAGGCTAGGCCGTAAAATAAAGTTAATAGTTAATGGAATCCAAGACGGGGCAAACGGGGCCAAAGTGGACTAAAATTAGAAGTTAAACAAGCCTCGGAAGCGGCGCGCGTGTCAAAAAGGTGTTTTGTGTTCTCGGGTTTTGGTCTGATTGCTTGATGGCCGTTGGTTGCCTCCCATTTGCCGAAATATGTACGCAGAACGTGTGTGTCTTGGCTTTGTTGCAGGGAGGAGTGGGAGGGGGGTAATTCCAGGGTGTAGGGGTGAACGCCTTACTCTAAATGTGTCTTTGGGCCCTCCGTCTATGACGATCGAGCCGCAAATCAAGCAGCGAATATTACAGAACCCAGAAGTAAAGGGCGAACACTATGAACACAATGCCCACGGCCGCCGCCTTCACGTACATGGACTTCCGGTTGAGCATCTTGGCGTCCTTCTTGTACTTCTGCGACATCATCGACAGGTTCTGGGTCTTTGTGTCGAGTTCTGGAATCGAAAACGCAATCGCAATGCGAGAGATAAGATTAGATAGTGTTCAAATAAAACATACGACCCATGAAGGCTTTTTATGCATAAAATCAATGCTATAGCACTGTCCTAACTCCCTTTTCAGATATAATTGCAGGCAATATTGAGGCTGAAATCATAAATCGATAAACCATATCGCAATTGCAACCGTGGCTACCAGATTTCTACTTCTATATTGTTATCAATTTTCAATTTCTAGTGATTTCTATGAGTTCTCCCCATCATTATCTTGTGAATTTTGATTGGTAATTGGGGATTGTGGGATTACCATTGAATATAGGTGAATTTCAGTTAAATTGGAGACAAAATAGCTCGTAAAACTATTGTATCTTCTATTGATTTACTATCCATATTTCTATCAATTTCTTGTGAATATGAAAACGTGGCATTGGGACGAACAATGCAAAATAAATTAGAGTGAAATCGCGTGACTTTCAACTATGTCTGATGATGAAATCCATGTCACTCACCTGCCAGGACAGTGCCGCGTTGCAGAACGTCGTCGATGTTCTGTACCATGATGCGCTGCACATCCTGCAGCTGCGTGTTGATGCTGTTGATGTTGCGCCTGCGGTCGGTCAGCTGCTTCTTGGCCTTCTGTATGTACACGTCGAACTCGATGAAGGCGTACGGACGGGTCACCGAGTTCACCCGCCGCCCGTAGTTGGCGTGAAACTCCTGGGCAAGATCCTCCAGATAGTTGAACGCCAGTCGCTTCGAGTACATCTTGTCCACCATCACCAGGTAGCAGACGTCGTTCTCGATTAGGTAGCTGAAGGGATTGCAAAAACACCAAGGCATTATATTGCATCGGTTTCAATCAAATTGAAACCCCTCAATCCATAAACATCTTCAATTTCTAGGTTACTTTCTTATGGGAATCCCATAAGAATTTCTAGACAGGTTAATAATTATTTCACCAATTTCAAACTGCAAAAACATTTCCTGCTAGGTTATGGTTCTTTAAATCTTTAAACAAGTCTTGTAAACTAAATATTCAAGTTAGCTAAAACTAAAAATACTCAACAATATGTTAGCAATCATTAGTTTCTTGTACCTATACGCTCAACTGAGTAATAAATTTAATTTAAACGGGAATTCTCTTTCATTTTCAAAGTGTTTGCAGCTGTTTTATAAATGCCCATTAATTAGCACATGCATTGCCTAAAACAACCTCTTTTTCTCTTATTTAGTTAGTTTCTAGTATGATTGAGACCGAGTCTTTTACATGACTAATACCCAAGCAATTCATCAACTCTTTCATCATTTTCAATGAAATTACAAAGCCAGTTGTTTCCTGCCTGTATTTCACTAATTTCATGGCAAAAATGTCAAGCTAAAAAGCCTTGTAAATACCTAAAAATTGGATACATTCTGGTTAAGTTATAGTAGAAACCCTTACCAGATCTTTTGGTTAATGCACAGGAATTTACCTAAACCTTTCGAGAAGCTTCTCGACCGTATTTTGCTCGAGTTTTTCCCCGATTTAATGGGCCAAAAACTAACGCTAAGCAGCCTTGATATAACAACCAAAACTAGGACAAATTCTGGTTAAATTGTACTAGAAACCTGCAGCATATCGCTTGAATAGTGGACAGCAATTTGCCCAAGCCTTTCAAGAAGTTTCTCGACCGTATGTTGCCCGTTTTCGTTGCACCAAAACTTAAGCTAAAAAGCCTCGAAATTATACCCAAAACAAGGATAAATCTTGAATAATTTGTGCTAGAAACCCTTGGCAGATCTTTTGGATAAAGCACAGCAAACTGCTTAACTTCTTCGAGCAGTTTCCCGACCTTGTTTGGCTCTAGTTTTGCCCGTTTTCAAGGCACTAAAACCCAAGCTAAAAAGCCTCGATTCAATACCAAAACCTAGGATAACTTTGGGTAAATTTCTCTCAGCAGAGCTTGGGACAATGTGGAAAGATCTGCTGTAGTTACCCGACCGCAATGGACTCTAGTTTAACCCGCTAAACGCAAGCGAAAGTGAAAGCCGAACGGCGGTTGCGGTTGCAATCGCACCGACCACGTAGTGCTGGTGCGCTGCCCTTTGACCCGGCCCCGGTACTCACTGGAACAGGTAGGGTCCGGTCTCGATGCTGCTGCGTGCCGGGGAGTGCGTGCCCAGCTTGCGGAACAGCATCTTGGCCTGGTTCTGGTAGTCCAGTATGCTGCGTCCGCTCTGCAAAGATGGTCAAGTGAAAGTGTGGGTTTTCCCGAAAGTGTGAGGCCGGCGGGCAGTCGCACGCACCTGCTCGTCATCCTGCATGGTGCCCACAAGGGGCAGGCCATCGATGACCCGGGCAATCATCGTCAGAAGAGCCATGTCAAAGGATTTTCAAGTGCTATCTTCCTTTGCAAAGCCTTAGATTCGCTGCTGTTGCTGCTGCTGCTGTTGCTGCTCTTGCTGCTGTGAGTGCAGTGACTGCTGTGACTGCTGTGACTGCTGAGACTGCTGTGTGGCTTCCTTTGGCTCTGACGCTGTCGCTTTCATTCGGGGGCCCTGCAAACGTAAACACACACGAAGCGAAAGTCAGAGGTTTCCCTTCGGAGATCAGCCGGTGGCCCGGAATGGGCTACTGCGATCGGGTTGGCTCACCTGGCGTTTCCGGCGTGGCTGGGCGGTTATCCGGGCATCGCTGGGAGGCGGTGCGGAGGTGGCAACAAGCGACTGGCTGCGGGAAAGCGACCAATTTGTGTGTTGACTTCGACGGGTTCGCTTTTGTTGGCAACACGTCAGCGAGATGCGGCCACACTAGGGGCCTAGTGATGGCAAACGGCCGATAGGCAGCCGGGGCGAGTGTGACCAGACTAAGCGCCGGCTGGGCGCCAAATTGGAAGGCCAGGAAGTGCGCAACGCACGCACTCAAGTCGCCCGAGTGACCCAACTGGTTTCCCAGCCGCCCCACAAGCAGCCATCCCATTTCTTGTGCTTCCGCTGGCCCGAAAAGGAAAAGCGGTTCGCCCGCGAAACCGGACCAAAAACAGGGATCCAGGCAAGACGAGCAATTAAATGGGCACTTGGACGGAATTTATTGGAGCTGCGTGCAAGCGGAGGTGCGTGCCTTCCGAGACACTGCAACATAAGCGTTGTCCTGGCAAATAGTCGATAAATAAAAGATCGTAGAGCTAATGCACTGGAGCGGCCAGGCTTGGACTACCAATGGATAATACCTTCGCACCTCTTGTTTCTCTCAGTGTGCCGGTTCACCCGTCTATGCCAAAAGCGTGCACTTCCGGCTTGGGCTATTGGCGTGCCCGCATTTCCATGGCCCCCTCCTGCCAAAAACCTGTGCCAAAGTGGCATATAAAAGGCCACCGCTCCGCCCAGTTGGACACAACTCGAGCGCCAAGCCATGATCGGGTCAGTGCGTGCCACGCTGCTGCTCCAGCTCCAGCTGCAGCTCCTCTCCCTCTTCCTCGGCTCCCTCGCCGCCCAGCAGCTGCTTCCCGCGCGTCCTGCCCGCTCTCTGTTTGAGCCACTCCCAGGCGTTGGAATCCTGCATCCGCACCTGCAACCGCACCTGGAACCGCACCTGGAGCCGCATTTGGAGCCTCTCGGCTGGAACACCGTTGCCGGCAGTGACCTGGGCCTTGGTGCCGGCCTGGGCCCGTGGGGCTACAATCCCATCGGCCTGGGTCACATGACCAAGGACGAGCTGCTGACCCTGCTGGAGGCCTGGAAGGAGGTGGAGCAGGAATCGGTCACCACCACCACCACCGAGGCTCCAACTCCCGCACCGGAAACTACAACCAGACGGCCGCCACCTCCGCCTCCGCCACCGCCACCACCACCGCCAAGGCCCATTATACTGCCCGCTCCTCCGGTACCTCTGCCTCCCGTTCCGCCTCCCGCTCCCCCTGCGCTTCCGGCGGGCACACCCATCAGCGTCCGACTGCCGGCCTTTGTGCCCGTGCGCCTGGCTGCCATGTTCACTCCACCGGCGGGGGGAGCGGGTCTTGCCAGTCCTGTGGCTCCTCCTGCACCCGCCGTTGCCGTTGCCGCCGCTGGAGCCGATGCGGATAGCGATGCCGTAACAGACGATGACACGAACGCACCGCGACTCTTCCGGTTCATGAACTTGCCCCCGCTGCGGGCCAGAAATCCGGCACAGCCCAGGCAGCAGTTTGTGGTGCGCAACACCCTGGACAGCGTGGATGCGGGCACTGCTCCGGTGAGGGATCTGGTGAAGCCGCCGATCAAATCCGTGCCTGCAAAGAAACCACCAGCAGTGCAGCCGAACCCCCTCCGGCCCAGGTGAGTGGATTACATAGACGACCCAGTGAGAAACAGGGATTGATCCATTGAATCCCTTGCAGATTTGGGCTACCCCCGCACCTGGCCAATGCCCGATTCGAGCTGGTGCCCTCCTCGCAGATCATCGGCGATTGGCGGGAGTGATCAGGTTGGATCACGTATCCGAGTCCCAGGAGGCTTCCCCGCTGCCTAATCTTATTTTAATGTCGCTTCTTTTTTTGTGCCCAAGAATAAAATACACGCGCTTAGTCATAGGTTAACGATACCAAGAGAGGTGTATAGTACTTTTTAGCAGCCTTTTTGGTAGGAGAACGATGTCCTTCGAAGACCCCAAGAGGCGCAGTCATTCGGCTTTCGATACGAAGCTCCCCGAAATAGTTTGAGATATTTGAAATCTAGTGGGCGGGTCCCGTTTGGTCTCAAGCCTTCAACCAAATAGGAGCTCATTCGGTTCCCAGCATCGATTCCCACTAGACACCACAAATTGTGTATACGAAATACAAACAGAATATTCCAGGCGTCAAAAATTTTAGAATTAAATTGTGAATTAAATTAGGTGAGATGTACTCCCAATCGGTGGAAGCGCTGTGCGGAATCGGGGCGCCATGTCCCAACTACCAGCACTTGATTAACTGCCCAGAGTCACAGCAAAGTGTGAAGGTACCGGATAGCCCGCAGCCGAAGGTTATAGTGCATTATGAGCACCTCAAGTATCCCAAGTACCGTAAGCCATCGCCGGAAGTGGTTGTCCACTACCGGAACCGAAACTCGTTGACGCGGCAACGATCCTCCGTGAGCGATATGCGGCTGCGCTGTCCGGACGCCATTGTGCGGGCCACATATGTGGGCGTGAATCCGCTGACGGGCCGGCCTGTAGCCTGGGGCCAGACCTTCCACCGATCGTTGACCAAAAAGGCCGTACCCTGTCACAACAACCTGCGGAAGCGGCCCAAGTGCATGGACATTGGCAAGGAGCATCCCAAGGAGCAAAGCCACCTCGAGATGAAGGTGCTCTTCATGCGGAAAAGGCAACCCAAGAAGAAGAAGCCGGCCCCCCCAGTGGTGGCGTACACCTCTGAATATTATGCCGCCATTTCTGAGGTGGAGCCCCTGCATCTGGAAGCAACTTGCAGGAACATCGACGAGGACGTTGATCAGAATGAAGATTGTGAGGAGGAGGCACAACAGAATGAGGAGTGTGAGAAGTCAGAACAGTTGCACGACCTGGACGACTCAAAGGGCAAAATGCCAAGTGAAAAAGGAGAGGTGGAGCCATTGGACAGGCAATGTGTTAAGATAGAAGGTACTCAGACGTCGGAGCACTTGGAGGAATTGAACTGTAACCAGAGTCAGTCAAAGGCGAAGGAAAACGATCCCGAGCTGGAAGGCAACGAACTAGTTGAGGAGCCACAAACGGAGGCTAATGACTTGGAGGCAGGGGAAAACAAGCTTGTGGAGAAGCCAGAGTCGGATGCGGAAGACCTAGAGACAGGAACACAAGACCTAGAGACACTTGTAGAGGAGCCAGTTTTAGAGGCAAACGAACAGAAAAGCAGCAACGAGTTAAGCGAGAAACCGACAGCGGATGCGGATGCGGATGCGGCAACCGACAGCGGAAACGAGAAACCGACAGCGGATGAGGGGTTGGTCCACTTAAAGGGAGGCAACGATCAGATTTATGAAGAGGAGCTGCTCGATCCACCGGCGTATGCTGCAATAAAAAACCTATGCTTTGACAAGGCCACATCCGTGACCTGTCTCAACATCGACCCTCATGTTTCCTCTCAGACCTCTGTTGGGCCGGAGGCTGTTCCCTGCGAAGGACCCGCCGACTCTAGGCTTTCGCTGGGAAAGCCGATCGAAAGAATCGAAGCAGCGCTTCGGCGCATGATCGTCGACTACAGGATATCCCCCGGCCAGTTGGTCACGAGGTTAATTAGTCTCGAGGATGAGTTACTGCAGCCGATTGCAACAGCCGCGATGTTGAAAAAGCCGGCCAGCCCAACGGCTTCGCCGTGGAGCAGCGCAGAGGACTCCGAAGGGATTCATCAAAGCCGAACCCTGAGCTCCACCGAAACCATGTCCTTGGACCAGGTGCCCACCGATACGGGCTACTCTGCGGGCGATGATGATAGCCATCGGAGTAACGCAACTACCGTGACGCTGCGATCAGATATCCCCACGGAATCAGGGGATCCGAACGCGGAGGAGGACACTGCGGAGTCGTCGACACTCGCATCGCAGACTTCTAGTCCGGTCAGCGAGACTTCGATCTGCTCGCCGGAGGCCCTAACGGCGGCCATTGCCAGGAGCCACAAGATGTTCCAGCGCCTGGCGTGGGAGAACCGGCACCAGGCATCCGAGGGATCGCCGCAGCCCAAAACCCTAGAGTCAAGCGCAAATAAGTGAGGAATCCTGTTCTCACATTTAGTTCAACACATGTATATTTTTTAAGTTAAAGGCACTTAAATTCGTAGGATTGGGATGTATGCTGTAATGCTTTGGAACGTAATGAATGTTGATTTGATCCCAAAAATGTTGTATCACTGGAAGGTTTGGGCGAGGCAAAGCTTATAGAAATCATAAATCAAATCTGATAAGGCTATCTTAAAACCAAGAGCGATGACCCATGGCAAGAATTTCTTAGAAATTGCATGTATTTGTTAGAACCATTTTTATTTTTATTTACATATATATGTATATATGTATATTTTTTTGTTAAGACATACAGGGTTGCCAGGTATCCCAGCATGTTTTCAAATTCCGCGGCTCGGCAATGATTTCCCCTACACCGCGCATCTGGCAACCCTTGGCACCCTAATATGACATACAGGGTTGCCAGGTATCCCTGCATGTTTTCAAATTCCGCAATTCCGCGGCTCGGCAATGATTTCCCCTACACCGCGCCCTGGCAACCCTGAGCCCGCCTTTTCTGCCGGCCAGTGTGGCCAGACCTAGCGCGTTTCGGCATTTTAGCCTTTTTTAGGGAATTCCACCCCGCCCAGCAACATTTGCGCCGAGGCCAGCGATTAGACAATTTCCGAAATTGAACTTCAATTAGCCAAATTCAGCGCCACATCGAGGCGAAAGCGATTAGCTAAGCAGAAAGCCAGCGCAGGACAGTGCCAGCAGGTGAAAGTGTAACAGGCCAAGGCCCCCGCCCAACCCGATCCGCCCGCTAACTCCTGGCAACCCTCCGCTTTCCCGCCTTTTTTTCTAATGGAAAAGGGAACAAATGGAATTGTGGTAATCAGTGCGCCGCGGACTGCCCGTGAAGCGCCAGCTGAGTGAGGAGCACAGCACAAGTGCCTGCGACCCGCAGCAAATAGCAAGTGCAGTTGCAGCAGCGTTTAGTATCCAATCGGACGTGCCCCACTCGACACTCGACATTCGATAGCCAATAGCCAATAGCCAGCATTCCCATTCCCGGTTGCTCTGTTCCGAGTTAGCCTTAGCCTTAGCCTTAGCCTTTGCCTCCATAACCAGTGCCGGTTGCGGTGAATAGTTGCGCGATCCCAAAGCTAGTCTCCGCCTACATCGGTGGTTTCTGTAGAGCAAGGAAAGGACTAGGCATAGCCCCCAAGAGGGTGGAGACGGAGACGGAGAAGAAGGAGACGGACAAGGTGGAGGTGGAGGTGGTGGAGCAAGAGAAGATGAGCGAGATGGAGCCGGAGGCGGAGGCGCAGGCCCAGGAGGTGGGCGCCGAGGTGGTAAGCGGATCGCTCGTCTCGGATGCCGTACAGAACGACCAGGAGATGATCCAGGCCACCTATACGAACCTCTGCCGGGAGCTGAACATGGACCGGCAGACGGAGACTGAGGGCTATCATATGTACGTGAGCGTGTCCAAGCGCTGCACCCTCGAGGGCGATACCCGGCACTGGCTCTGCTGTGCCCTCTTCACAGCCTGCCGGCTCTCCAACACTCCCACAGTGATTGGCCAGAATGCGGTGGTGCGTGGCAACTGCGTTTCCCTCAACAATCTCCTGCGCTGCTGCCAAATGAGGTGAGTGCCCCGCCCAGTTGACCCCGTCCCGTTGCCCCCTTCGGTTGCCTTCTAATGCAAAATTATAATAAATCTCTTCCCCTTTGGTGGTGCGCAGCATATACGACTTCAAGACCAAGATCAAGCAGTGGTGCGACATGGCCAACCTGCCCAAGGAGTTTGTCAACGACATCGAGACGCTGGACCGCAAGTTCAGCATCACCTTCACGCTGTACAAGCTCTACCGCAAGATCTTCGATCAGATCTTCACCTGTCCGCCCAACGAGAAGAAGCACTCGAAGTACATGTAAGTCGTCCCACCCCTCCATCGCTCTAGCTCCGTTTTTGGCCTCCCTAAACCCGTATCCGTCTCACAGGTCGCTGCACAGCAACCATTCGCATGGCAAGTGCTCGTACATGAAGCTGGACGACATGACCTGGCGCCTCTTTTTGTGCGCCAAGAACCAGAAGCCCAGCACCACGGTGGACCTGGTGACCTCGTTCAACCTGATGATCTGCTGCATCGATCTGATATACAACAACGTGCTGGCAGAGCAGCGCGCCGATCTCATCAACCTCAAGTTCAAGGGCCTGCCGGCCAACTGGACGGAGCTGGACTACCGCCAGCACCACCACTGCATTCTGGGCCACTTCTGCGACATGGCCGCCGAGGCCAAGGCCATGAAGGCCACCACCTTCCGCGAGATAATCGCCAGCTTCTTTCAGACTTCGGTGCGTCCGCTAGCAGCTTGCGTTGCCTGTAATCTTTAATATATTAACCTTTGGCCATGTCCACAGACCATCTACGGAAACAAGGACACCTTGCTGGGCCTGCTGACCGTGGAGAACTTCGAGAGGAACCTCAAGTCGTTCAACTTCAGCTACGAGCAGTATGTGCTCAGCGTTGGCGAGCTGGACGAGCGCATCCTCAGTGGCTACGATGTCGGCGACCACTCGGGCATGAACGACCAGGCCCTGCGTCCGCCGGTGACGCCGCTCACCCGCAAACAGGACCTGCCCGCCGCCTCGGCCAATTCGGGCGATCGCTACGAGCCGGTCCTCAATGCCACCCTCAACGTGAGGCAGCTGAACGGCTTCGCCCGTCTCACGGAGCCCACGGACTTTGTCAAGTGAGTTTCTCAGTTTCCTAGCTTCCTATTGCATTCAAGGGGTATGGCAGACGATCTGTATACAATCCTTACAATAACATTTGTATAGCATGTACCTTATGAAGTGCATTGATTTGATTCGATTTGTTTGATTCGCTTTCAGACAAGCCGGCGAGGAGGTTGTCGCCAAGGTGCTGAGCATCATGGAGGAGATGAAGCAAAAGTTCCTCGCCAAGTACCCGTATGCCCCGGAGGCCGAGGCCCGCTTCAAGCTGGCCAAGACGCTCTACTTCTACCTGCTCGACCAGATTCTGCGGGCGGAAATCCAAAACAAGCCGGACATCGATCTCAAGCGCCTGCTGGTGCAGAAGGTATCGCTGGACATCTTCAACATCACGCTGATGGCCTGCTGCGTGGAACTGGTGCTGGAGGCCTACAAGACGGAGCTAAAGTTCCCCTGGGTCCTCGACTGTTTCAGTATTAGTCCCTTCGAGTTTCAGAAGATCATCGAGATCGTGGTGCGTCACGGTACGCGCGAGGGCTGCCTCAATCGCTCCCTGATCAAGCACCTCAACTCGATTGAGGAGACCTGCCTGGAGCGCCTGGCCTGGACCCGCGACTCGCCCGTCTGGGACATGATCGCCCACGCCGCCCAGCCCCTTCCCTCGTATTCGGACGCGGAGCAGCATCGCAGCGCCGGTCCGCTTCAGATCTTTCTGCGAAAGGTCTTCCTGCTTGGGTGGCTGCGCATCCAGAAGCTCTGCTCCGAGCTGGGCCTCAACGAGCCGAAGCGCATCTGGCAGATCTTCGAGTACTCCATCACCCAGAAGACCGACCTCATGAAGGACCGCCACCTCGATCAAAATATCATGTGTGCAATATATATCTACATTAAGGTGAGTCTGGGGCGAGCTCTCCCTCTCTGTCTAATTCGCAAATGCCAGGACGCGTGTGCCAACTGACTCTCGGGCGATCTCTTCCTCTCTGTCTAATTCGCAAATGCCTGAGTCTTGGGCTATTTCTCCCTCTCTATCTAATTCGCGACCTTACATAAATGTGGCATCTCGAAGTCCTAGAAGATATCCCAGAAATACGATCAAACTTGAGCCCTCCTCACGCGATAATTTGGGCGTTGTCCGTGGGTGCTTCGAAGTTTTGCCAGGTAAAACGATCTATGAATTGGTTGCTATAGACTAAACATTCTCAAGGAAAGCCAAACTTCGCACCTGGCCTAGGCATTTTCATGGAAAACTACAGCAAGTGTTTTTGGCTGGTGATTTATTTACTCAACGGTTCCTTCACCGGTAATGACATCCAAGTGGTGCAACCCAAGCGAGCTTCGACAAACAGTGGGTGAGGGTCCGAAGGCCAGAAGGCCTCAATCGTTCCTTCACCGAGTGGGACACGTGATATCGTTTACTTATGATGTCCAAGTGGTCAAACTTTGGGTGAAGGGCCAGGTAAAACGATCTATGCATTGCTGCAACAGGCTAAACATTCTCAAGGAAGCCAAACTGCGCACCTGGCCTAGGCATTTTCATGGAAAACTACAGCAAGTGTTTCTTGCTTTTACTCAACCGTTCCTTCACCGGGTGTGATACCGCGATATAGTGATACCCAAGTGGTCCAAGCTATAGAATATCCCCCAAACTAGCTTCGACAAACTTCGGGTGGAAAGTCCAGAGGCCAGAGAGTCTTGGGTGGGCATCGCTTGATGCATTTCCGAGGAAAACTAACCGTCACATTTGTATTGAAAACTACGACAGCAGCTGCTTGCCAGGCCTAATGGGGATCCAATTACCCAATCATACCATTCCTTTACTTGGAACAGCGATATCGTATGGATTCCAGCAGGTTGGCCGTTTATTAACCTAATGTTTGCTACTATCGTTTAAAGATAAAGCGTATGGAGGAGCCCAAGTTCATTGACATCATGCGGATGTATCGCAACCAGCCGCAGGCAATGAACGGCGTCTACCGGGAGGTGCTCATCGGGTACTACGAGAACGGGGAGAAGAAGATCCGGGACATCATCCACTACTACAACAATACGTACGTGCCTGAGATCCGCCAGTTTGCCATCAACGCCCTGAACGTGACGCCGGACGTGAACGGGAGCCAGGCCACGGACCTGCTGCTTTCGCCGCATCCCAAGGAGCGCACCGCCCTGCCCAAGAAGGTCACCCAAAACCACTCGCTGTACGTCACCCAGATGTCGAAGAACGAGATCCAGCAGTCGCCCAACCAGATGGTCTACCGCTTCTACAACAGTCCCGCCAAGGTGAGCTCCCGATCAGCCGCTATCCCGCCGACATCGTTTTGACTTTGCCTCTGTGGTTGATTGCTTGCAGGACCTGCAGCTGATGAACGAGAAGGTGCGCGGCGGCAAGCGGATGCTGAGCTTCGGGGAGGAGCCCGGTGGCGGCGGCGGTGCCGTTGGCCTGGCGGATGTGAAGCGGGTGTTGCGCCAATAGGGCCAACGACCCTGCCCTTCGATGCACCACCACTACCAGCTTAGTGGGGACCCAGCAGGACCGGTCGGAGCAGAGAACAAGAGACATAGATACGGGGACTTAGGCGGCAGCTTAGAGTTTTGACTACACTTACTTGGCAAACCACAAACAACAAACAACAAACAAAAAAAACACAAGAAAACAAGAAAATTTAATTGATAATTGATAACCAGGCGCCCATGGCCGGCGATAGAATCTACTTCTTTTTTTTCTGTGCTCTCGACTCTTTTTTTATGATTGTTGTAATGCTTATATTTAATACGATTTAAGAATGAATTTTTTAAATGACATTTTTTATTTAAACACCATATCTTTTTTAGTTTTTTTGTAACACAAGCTGCTCTAAGGCTTAACAAAAATTAACCATATTCACCAGCTAACCTAACATAACCATTCGATTGTACGCGCATCCCTTGGGGGCGCACTTGGAACTTCTAGGCAAAGTCCTCTACCCCCCCACACACACGCACTTACTGTAAATCCTCCAATAACAACAAGTCAACCTAGGGCTATCCACATTAAATATATACATATACACAGCATATATATACAAAATACACTTTCCAAAAAACTTAAACCCATTTCAACTTCATTTGTCGGGCCGCAGTTTGTTAAATATTTCAAGTTAAACGATTGTAAACCAAAAAAAATGCCACAGTTTCGACAACTTCTTTGGGGGGGAAGGGAGTGTCGGATGGATAAACCCGCCAGAAAGGAAACCTCCACCCTGTGCGGTTAATGAATGCTTCTTTATTAGGATTATTCTCTTGGCTGTTGGAGTGTTGCTAGTGCGAGTGTTGCTAACATTAGGGGAGAGTATACTCGTATATTTTATGGGGTTTATGGGGTTAGGCCTACTAATCCAGCTTCAGGATGTAGGCAAAAAATTCTACGGCGGAGCGGTGCGGATCCAAGGGGCCCGAGGTGGCATACACCTGGAGGCGCTTCTCCAGCATCGGTGTGCAGGTGAAGAGCGGGGCCGACTGTTCGGGTACCACACGGAAAGCCACCCGGCGCCAAGTGGCGCGCACCGTCTGCAAAAAGTTGCGCTCGATTATGTCGCGCAATTGGGGCAGCTCGGCAGATCGGGCCATTGATAGCAAGTTGGCCATGGCGTGGCAGAGCTGCTGCTGCAGGGAGTCACGGTGGTTGTACTCCTCGTAGCTCTCCAGGGTGTTGGAGCGCTCAAAGGCCTCCATCAGCGAGCGCCACACGAGCAGCAGATGATCGCCCAGGTCCTGGCGATGGTTCACCTGCAGCAGGACGGCGGTGGCGTTGATGCGCACCTTGAAGTTCGGATGACTGACCATCAGCTGGCTGAGGGCCGGGAACAGCAGGTTGGCCAGGTTGCTGTTGTCGAAGAGGGCACGATGCTTGACCAGGTTGCCCATGGCATGGCAGGCGTTCCACTTCACCTTGGCACTGCCCGGCGAACGGAGGCATTCGAGGAGCCGGGTCATGGCCTGCGGCATTTGCTCGTGGTTGTCGGACGGCTGCATCTGCAGCACCTGCAGCAGATTGCCCAGCGAGCGGACGGCATTCGCCTTTACCTTGTCGTTGTCGTGGCTGAGCTTCATGGCCGACTCAATGAGCCGGCGCAGCAGCTCCTCCGAGGTGCGCTCCGTCTGATCCTCCACGCAGGTGATCAGGGCATCGCTGATGTTGCCCAGCGCCCAGGAGGTCTTTGTGCGCACCAGCAGGTTCGCGTCCCCGACCAGGTGCAGCGTCAACTCCGCAGCGTTTTCCACAAACACGAGATCCGCCTTCAGCGAAGGATGCTGGACGCAAACGGCCATGGCGCGCAGGGCGGCGGCCCTCACCAGCGTCTCCTGACGATCGTCGCTGGCCACGCCGCTGAGGTGGGCCAACAGGGCGTAGCGCTGGCCCCCGGGCAGGCGTTCGAAGGTGAACACTCCCATGGTGGACAGCGAGTCGATGAGGGCGCACTTGAGCGAGGAGCTGGCGTCTTCGACGTAGGCCTCGTACACGGCCGGCTGCAGCGTCTGCCAGAAGGCCAGTTGCATCTCCTTCTCGCAGTACTCGGGTGTCAGGCGGCCCAGCTGATAGCCCACGGAGTCCAGGCACCGGGCCGCATACAGACGAACATCGCTGGCCGGGTCCCTCAGGCCGGCGGACAAGACGCGGGCCAACCTGCCCTGGTTGCCCCGCAGCAGCCCGATGTGCGTGGCCATGGTCTGGAGCAGTTGGTAGCACTGAATGCGCAGGGACGTGCCCGAGCCGAGGCTCTCCAGATGGCGGAGCAGCTGACGCAGCAGCCACGAATTGCGCGGTATGGACGGGAAAGTGGACAGGTGGTGCATGCCCTGCTGCTGCCCGGCCAGTCCCGGCTGGTGCGGCATATTAGTCTCCTCCGGCTCCTCCTCGTCCTCGATCTCCAGCTCGGCGTCCGAGTCCAGGATGTCCAGGTCGACTATCTCCTCGTCCAGCGGACGATTCCACTCCTTGGGCGCCAGGCCCACAACGGTGGCCATCTCCGGGGTGAGTCGGGTCTTGCTCAGCATCATCTCCATCACGAGCAGGGCCGCCACGATGACGGTGGTGTCGCCGTTCTTGGCCAGCTTCTTGACGTGGCGCACAAACTCGTAGACGAAGCCCATCTGGAGGTGGTCGAAGGGCGTGGCCTGCACCAGCACGGCCAGACACTTGAGACACTGCGTCAGCACCGGCGGGGCAAACTCGCGCTCCAAAATGCTGCTCAGCACGCGATACGAGCAGAGCACCGAGCTGGCCAGGCCCATGGCAAAGGACGTGTAGTTGGTGGGGCCCGTGGAGCAGGCCTGATTGAGGAACACCTTCGATCCGTAGAGCACCTGGGCGGCCTGCTGCAAGGCCACCGAGCGGCAGCGCATGTTTCCATCGGCCAGGGCCACCATCAGCAGATGGCGTTGGCCGCTGGTGCCCGACTCGGTGCTGGGGAAGAGGACGTGCCAGTAGCCGTAGAGGTTGCGGCGGGGCAGGTGCTTCGCCAGCGCTCCCAGCAAATGCATCGCGGCGATCCGCACCTTGGCCTGCAGGTGCCTCAGTTGGCGGGCTCCTGCCTGCAGCTCGGCCGAGTCCGAGGCGTGGCAGGTCTCTCCCGACTCGCCGGTGGTGAGGCTTCCGAAGTCGAGCAGGCGCTCGCGGCAGTTGCCCTGATCCAGGCTGTTCTCCGCCTGGCGGCGCTGGCGGGCGAGGGAGCGCATCTTGCGCACCTTGTTCATGCGCCCGCCGGGGCGCCCCTTCACCACCTGCTGCCCGTCGTTGTCCTCCTCGTGCCCCTCCCCATAGGCGCCCGACTGCTGGGCGGGTGGGACGCGGCGGGGCGGGGCCTGCTGGTGTCCCTCGGTGCCGAACTGCATGTAGCAGAGAATCAGGCCCACCAGGTCGGAGGCCCGGGCCAGGGCCAGGTCCGGCTTGCGGCCCAGGATCCACTGCAGCAGCTGCAGCGAGCGGGCCAGTAGCAGGGCCTGCTGCTCCTCCTTGCCACCGACGGGGCCCAGCCACTTGCCCTCGAAGTGGCACTGCAGCAGGGCATCTGCCAAGGGGCCGAACGAGTCGGCCTTCTCCTCGCCCGGCGGCAGCTCGGAAGCCACCGCCTCCTGGCACTGGACGAGCAGTAGGGCGGCGCCCACGTCCTTCGGATACGGCAGTGCTGCCAGCGGGATCCAGTGCTCCGCCAGCTCCGCCTTCTGCAGCGACGTGCTGATCAGGGCGAGCAGCAGGCGCAGCTGCTCGGGACGCATATGCATCGCCTTGCCCGACACGAGGAGCCAGCGGACGAGGTCCTGGCCCTGCTGGAGGGTCACCCGTTTGGTCAGGAGCACCTCGTTGAGGAGGTGCACCCAGTGGCGCAACAGGTCGTCTTTCTCGGGCTCTGCGCCGGCTCCTTCATCGGCTCCGGCTCCACCCACGGCTCCTCCCACGGCTCCTTCCTCTGCTTCGGCTCCTCCCTCGGCTCCTTCCTCTGCTCCGGCTCCACCGACGGTTCCTGCCTCGACTTCGGCTCCACCGACTCCTCCTCCCTCGGCTCCTGCCTTGGCTCCGGCTCCACCG
>JAJJHQ010010246.1:924819-1040221 GCA_021223825.1 Drosophila ironensis
CCCGGCTTCGCCCCCCCCGCCGGCCCCTCCCTCGGCTCCTGCCTTGGCTCCGGCCCCCCCGACGGCTCCTACCTCGGCTTTGGCTCCACCGACTTCTCCTCCCTCGGCTCCTGCCTTGGCTTCGGCTCCACCGACGGCTTCTGCTCCACCAACGGCTCCTACCTCGGCTTTGGCTCCACCCTCGGCTCCTGCTTCAGCTTCGGCATTGGCTTCGCCTCCGCCTGGCTCTGCAGCCTCCGGTGGGGCTGCTGGTTCGTTCAAGGCCTCAGCCTCCTGGAGGAGCAACTGCACTCGCTCCCCGGACACGAGGGGTGGTTCGGGAGTGGCGGGGGGATGGACCAACCCGCGGGCCATGTCCATGTGACGCTGGAAGGCCTCGCCATCCAGGCGAAGCTTCCGCAAGGCCACCTTTGCGGAGCTCTCAAGCTTTTTGAGGAGCGCCTCCAGCAGCTCCTTCTCCGTTTCCATCGCGACTGTGAATGGTACTTGTGGATCGACCAGTGTGACCAGACGGGCTTTGCCTCGTGAGACCATCTGCAAAAGCGGGGGCACGCAAATTTATTTTCCAGTCAATGCACTCTGAAAAAAAGCTACCAAATCACGAGCAGCGACATATGTATAGTGATTGGTGATATGAATACAAGCGATGTATTCAAGGCTTGCATTTGCCGAAAAGGCTGTACATTGCAGCTAAGAAGTATATACCACCGTGTAAAGCATTTCAAATATGATAAGACCATCTGGTCAAAAACTTTTGTTTTAATTAATGAAAATTGATTTAAATTGTAAATACATACAAGTGTATTCATGAAAAATGTATAAATTAACCGAAAACCAGCAAATTTACTTTCTTTGCTCGCACACACAGAAATGCATTGGAATGCATTGGAATGCATTGGAAAGAGAAGCAAGAAAGTGGTGGGACATGGAATGTTCTAAGCTTACACTTGGAGAAAAACAAGTGTAACAGGGGTGCTCAAATCGGCACTATGGCAGAGCATGCCTTTAAATTTAATTTTTATTTATTTTTAATTATTAGATTACATATACATATATAGATGACGAGCGAATTGATTTGAAGAATTGACTCTGCCTTCACTTGAAGGATATTCTAAAAATTTTTAGATGGTAAATAAATACAATAGATTGGGTGTATGAAAAACATATAGATTGCAACTAAAACGCGGGTTCGCAATATTCAAAGTTTTTGGTCGACCCTAATTTTCTTGCTTTGTATATATAGCTTTTAAACTAGCTTACCATGTATTATGGTCAGGCAGCTGTAGCAAGAATAATTCTCCGAAGGATTTTCAGGGACTCTTTGCTGGTTATGACCTTACCTTTAAATCAGATCTATGCTAATATCCGAAATGGGATCTAATTCATACATACAAATGCTATATGCTTGCATACTCACATGATCGTACAGCCAAGCTGCACGAAAATAGATCGTTTTTTAAAAAGTTTACGAATTACGATTGTAAAAAAGGAGATTTATTCACACACAATTTCGAGCCGATAAAAACGAGGTGAATGCCCAACCAATACAAATGCCTAAAGCAATAATTTCATATACTACTACGATGGATTTATTTTTTGAGAAACAAAACATTTATTGAAGCATCTATAGAATCCGGTTCTAACACTGGATACGCACCGAAAAGGAGTCATGGGAATTTTTTAAACATTACAATAAGATTCCACAAAAAACGAAAGCGACCGAACGGACCGCGCGAACCAGGCCCCGAATATCAATCGTATTATATCGTATGCAATCCCCACATCGAGTAGTCCCTGAGCTAAACGATGAATCTTGGCCGGGGGCTTGGCTCGCAGGCCGTCTCTCTCCTAGAGACCTATCTAAGTATATAGTAAGTATTGTATATAATCATTATATTATCATATATATGTATATCTGTATAAACATGTAAATGTATAATGCAATGCAGGCTAGGCGGGCTTCATCTTCCGTATTCTTGGGGGGGGACTCAAAAGGCGCGGGGGTGGGCAAGGAAATCCATGAATCCGTGTCCGTTGTAAAGTACCGGGTTTTCTTTTTTACAATTTCGCTTTGTCGTTCGCCTTTTGAGTACTACGGGTTTGAAGTCTTCGTTTTCTTATGTAGATTTTCTTTGGAAACACATGTGACAAAAATCGTGAGCACTATGCTTTATGTATACAAATATAAGTTACGTCGAGAGCGTTGGGGGGACTATGATCTAGTAATATCAAGTTCAGAGATAGAGAGACATGAGCACACGCACAGTTTGAATCTTTGGCAAGACCGCAGATACTGATCACAAGAGTCGTTTCGATTTAGTTTAGATTTCCTAATGCTACGCTACTACTCCTACTCCTACTCCTTCTCGCTTGAAAAAAAAAATTTGGCTATTTGCAGAGCAGTGGTGACTGACATGGCTGACAAATTCGTATCCCTGTCGTTAAGTACTCTAAAACTCTAAACGCTATGGTCTAAATTCGCTGTTCCATCGTCGAGAGCCCCCTGCGTCCCGGAGGGATACAGGTTCACCAGGATGGCGTAGTAGTGACAACTGGCGGCCAGCACCACGAACAGATGCCAAATGGCATGGGCCATCGGTATCAGGCCGTCCGCCTTGAAGAACACAATGCCCAGGATGTAGAAGGCGCCGCCGTACTTCAGCTGCAGCATCCCGTGAAAGTGGTGGCCCGTTAGCACCACCACCAGGGCCGGGCCCAGGCCCATCACCAGATAGAAGAACGTCTCCAGGCACTTGTAGCGCTCGTGAAAGAGCTGGATGGAATTCAAAAACAATAAGATATACTCTGTGGAGATTCAACTGCTTGGCCTACCTGCTGGTAAGCTATCCCGATGGCCGCCATCAGCCAGATGACCCATTCCATGCAGATAAGTATCGCCGACTGGTCCGTGTTCTCGAGCGTCAGCCAGGGGAAGTAGGAGCCGGCTATGAAGACGTAGATCATGGCCCTGTCGCACCTGTGCAGCACATTCTTCAGGCTCTGGTATGTTTGCCATCCGAAACTGGGCCAGGCCGCAAGCCGCCGCTCGGGTCTAACCGGCCACAAAGCATACATACAATTTAGAGACTCCCGTCGACACACGATTCATAAAAAATTAAAACTCACTTGTGCTCGGCGCAATAGCAGGAGCAGTGGAAGAATGTGGAGACCGTGAAGAGCATGCACAGGGCTCCCCCGTAGACCCAGGAAACCAAATACTGGCTGGCACTGGTGGAGCGTTCGAAGAGCTTAATGGCGGCAAACACGGCTGGCAAAATCCAAATCCCGTGTGTAATCACATTGGCCACCTGCTCAATCTGGCCGCCGCGGCAAGGCCGAGCAATCAATTAGAAATGAATTAGAGGGGGCGGAGGGGGTGCAACTCACCTCAGTGGGCTGGTAGGCACAGCCCGGCCTGGCCTTGGCGTTCTTCCACTGGACATTCCGCAGCTGCAGCTTGAGCGTCGCGTTTGACCTGATGATCGACTTCCAGAACTTGCCGAAGAGCTTCTCCAGGAAGTAGTACTTCTTGCGCAGGTCCTGCATCAGGCTGACCTCCATTGCGCTTCCATGTCGTTGGCTCATCGTGGACAGACTGCGGATTAGATTTCCCAATTGGTTGTCAGACTCGTAAAATTGATTGATTACCCCGAAAGCTAACCCAGCTGCTGCTCACCCACCCAACCAACCAGCCCGACCTTGTTTTATGGCCAATTGATTATCATACGAGCTTGTCGGCCGGCGGCAGTGGCGGTGGCTTATCTTTTGGGGGAAAGGTGTCTACTGCTGCCTGTTGGGCGGATGATAAGTGATAAGCACTCGACGCCGCCGGACGGACAATGGACAGCAGCCAGCAGCAAGCAGCCAGCAGCCAGTAGTCGGCAGTCGGCAGTCAGCAAACAACAGTGGCTGGGATGTTCCCCTCCCGGCATTGAGCCAATTTATGTTCGTTTAGCTGCCTGTTTGCCAGGGGTATATAGTGTATATGGTTGGCATTCTATGTGCACTGCCTTGCATTATATGCGCATACAATGGGCCAAGGCTGTCGCAGCTTCTGACCCGCCGCCGCCGCCGGAGGCATTGAAACCAGTTTGTGAATTGCGATTTGTGAGTCCGGCCGATTGCCGGGGGCTTATCTCGCGTGCCGGCGGCTACTTGGCTCAAAGTCCATTACGGAGATATGCGGTCGAAATCGGTCACAGACTCTGTCAAGCACGAGTAACAGCAGTATCAGATACTGCCAACAATAACCCGCCATTTATGGCATGTTCCACGAATATAGCGCAATAACTCGCTGCCGCTATGCAAATGAACTTTGCCTCTTTACCAGACACTTAAGTTATGCTTTCCGCGATGGATAATTAATGGCACTTACAGGGCATAACATAACTGGTTAGAGGAATTCTTTGGTTTCTTGGAAATACCGGAACGCAGTAGCGCTGCCGCCACAAGCACCAATATGCTCACCCAATGTACTATACAGCAGCTTTCGGCCGTAAGGTGTTTAAAAATAGGTTGTTGCTCGTCAACTGACAATGACAGTGACTGCTCAAAGTCCTTGAGTTGTCGGGCAAATAGGAAACTTATTGGGCGCCTTATGGCCGTCCCACATTAGGTGGCGGAGGAGAGAGAGAGCCAGGTGTCGGGTGTATGCTGAGGGCCCCCAAAAAGTATGCCCCATTTCCCACGGCAGCATAACGACAAAATAGACTTTGGGCGGGGAAACTTCATCGCCATAACGACTATGCATGCTAATCGTTACAGAAATAGCCCCCGCCTCGGGCATTCCTTATTTATTGCCAATTACCAAACAATGGGCGGTGCACAGCCCAAAGATCGCAGTGCCTTTCAAAATGTATCACTTGAAATCGATTTTAGATTGCTCTTTGAGCTGCTACCTCGCTACTTAGGGTGAGAGGAATACAAAAGTCTGAAAATGTATTTTTGAAAACGTTTTTCAGACTCTTTTTAATCGAAATTGATACCAAATTCCACAGAGTTAGGTATTAAAGAGCTTTCAGAAAGTTTCTTTTGAAACTTTGTTAGATAACTTTTAAAGCAAAGTAGTTCCCAGCTCGTACTGATATTGGTAATAAATAGGTTTAAAACGTTGTTTAGATTGCTGTTAAGGCGAAATAGTTACTATAATCAATGGGTTTGAAAATGCATCTTATAAAACGTTGTTATATGGGTACTAATAAATAGTTTTCAGAATGTATCTTTTGTAAGTTTGCTTAGATGGCCTTTAAAATGTAATAGTTACGAAATACTCCCAATTTTTGACACTGAATAGGTTTAAAAATGTCTTAAAATCATTTTTAGATTAAGTCAATTCAAGAATGTCAATTGTGAAAACCTAGTTTAAATTGCTTTTAATATGAAATAGTTGCTAAATCCTACTGATTTTTACTAACAGATAGGTTTAAAATGTTATTATAGGCATTTTTAGATTGCTGTTAAGTCTAAAGAGTAGCTTAAAAACAGTTTTATTAACCTATCTTTTGAAACGTGGTCTATAGTTTTCTTAAGTTTAAAAACCTCTCTTTAATAAAGTTTTTTTAGGGGAAATCCCAATGCCAGTGCCTCTTAGACTGTTATTTTAATTGATTTCTGCCAGTGCAGGGCAGGCCCAAGAGGCAGGTGGAATTGTTTACATCTCGCAGCGAGAATCAATCGCGCGCTAATCCAATTTGCTCGCTTGGCGTCACGCAATACGACCTGTCTGCCTCTCCGCCCATCTGTCCACCTGTCCACCTGTCCGTGTGTCCACCAGACTTTTCCTACCCCCCCACCCCGTCCCGGAAGCGAGTTAAAGAGACTTACGGAGCTGCTCCTTCGGACATTTCTGTTCCTTCCCTGCCAACGGATGCGCTCCCGGATGCTGGGCAGCCCGAGAAGGGCGGGGCTGGGCGACAATTGGCGGCGGGCTCACGTGCGCCCCCCGGGCGGGAGTCCCACGCAGGACATCGCTGCATCGGCTCAGGCGGAGGTTGCGGGAAGTGCGTCCGCCGCTCGCGGAGATTCGGAGACGAAAACAACAACAACGGCGTCGCGGAATCTGCGATTAGAGATGGGCCTGCGGGCGATAAGTTTACAACGGGGCGGGCGTTACATTATCATCGATAGGTAACAGTCAGCATTGGACACACACTCAGTTCTTGATTCTATATATAGCTGAAACATTCCTACAAACGTTCTCAATTCTCAAAACTGCAAAATCCACTGAATTTGGTTAGCCGTTACAACTACAATCTCATTGATAGTTTGAAGGTAAGTCAAGCGCTGCTGAGACACCCCCCATGAATGGTTTAAAATCTCATCGAAAAGTTTCTGTCTACGTTGGAAAAACACTCATAACTTCACAAGCATTTTCCATTCTAGAGTCTCAAAACAGTAACCAACATTTGTAAAATCCACTAAATTCTGTTAACCATTTCAACGTTATTGACAAATTGAGACACCCTCTAAATTTGAGTTACCATTGTTCAAGTTATCGTTCAAATATTGCCGCCAAATCGTTTTTACCATATCATCGGGGAGTTGCAGTTGACGTTGGAAGCCCTCAATGCGGTTACAAGTTGATTTTACATAAATGCATTCAATTGCTCTTCAATCAACCCAATCAACGGAAGCGCTATTGGTTAATATTTGGGTTCAAAATTTGCCGCCTTACAGCCCGATAGGCAGGCAGCGCAGCGAGCACCGATAGGCAGCCAGCGCAGCGGATATCGATAGGCAGCTAGGGAGGAGAGGAAATCGGGAAAAACGTGTAAAAAAGGTGCGTGACCTCCGGTGGAGCGTTTGGGTTATCTGGAATTTACGCAGAATTTGCACGCAGCACTAGTTAGTGAGGATGTCGGGACGCGAGGGTGGCAAAAAGAAGCCTCTGAAGGCGCCTAAAAAGGACTCGAAGGACTTCGACGAGGACGACATGGCCTTCAAGCAGAAGCAGAAGGAGCAGGCAAAGGCCCTCGAGGCCGCCAAGGCGAATGCCTCCAAAAAGGGCCCTCTCGTCGGCGGCGGCATCAAAAAGTCGGGCAAAAAGTGACACTAAAATGCGTCGGCCCGCAGCGAGTCAGCTGCTGCATTTCTTGCATCCGAAATCCAATGCGAACCGATTCAATAGCAGTCCCAGAACCAAATTGTTTGTGCAGCCGGTTGGATGACCTGGTCCTTCTTTTTATACTTACGTTTACTTTACATTAAATGGAGCATTGTATGTACGTGAATGCGTTGTGGACTTGCTTTTTATTCGGCGGCGCACGCCCGCGGCCGCCTCTGGAGATTTGCATGCGAAGTAAGTACGGAGAGCAGCCGGCGGAGCAACCCCAAGGGGGGGCAATCCCTATAGGTGCACCCCTTCAGGAGGCGCGCGGAAAGCTGGACTGGGTGCCCGGCAGCTGGACGGACTGCGAGGCCACTGCACAGGCGGCTGCTATGTGCGCCGACATCTTCCTCTTCGGATTGCGCGCCAAATTGTGCGCCAGGGCCCCGATGAAGGCGTCGCCCGCTCCCGTCGTGTCCACCACCTTCTCGGCCGGCACAGCGGGCGCCGGGATGTGCTCGTACCTGCCCGGCTCCTCCCTGGAGCCCCACACGGCCCCCAGCTTGCCCAGCGTTATGATCACCGTGTTGGCACCCATCTCCATGAGCGTCCCGCTGGCGGTTTGTGCTTCCCTGCGAAGGAGAGGAACAGGCGCTTAGTCTCTGGCTCTGGCATCGGGGCTATCGCGGTCCTACTCGATCGTGGCGATGCTGGGCACCTTGGTCATCAGGGCCGCCTCGGTCTCGTTCACGCAGAAGATGCTGGAGAGCTTGAGCAGGTCGCTGGGCGTGTTCTCCATCGCCGGGGCAGCGTTGAGGATGGAGATGCCCTTGAAGGACTTGAGGGCGCTGAGCGTCGCCTCGATGGGCGTCTCAAGCTGGCAGACCAGCACCTTGGCCTCCTGGAAGAGCGAGTCCGCGGCGGCGACGTCGCAGGCGGCGAGCGAGTTGTTGGCGCCCACCACGATGATGATGTTGTTCTCGCCCCCGTCGGACACTCCGATCTGGGCCACGCCCGTCGTCTGGCCCTCCAGCTGCTGCACATGCTGCACATTGACGCCCTCGGCCTGCAGGTGCTTCCTGTAGTCGCTGCCGAAGCTGTCCGCCCCCAGCTTGGCCACCAGAGCCGTGCGGGATCCCTGCCGGGCGGCGGCCACGCACTGGTTGGCCCCCTTGCCGCCGTAGCCGGTCTGGAAGCGGTGGCCGTGCAGGGTCTCGCCGGGCTTGGGCAGGCGGGGCGTGTAGCTGTTGGACGGGGACGGGGACGGGGACTGGGACTTGGAGTTTAGGCAAATCAGAAGGGTAAGCCATCTGCTCACCAGATAAAGTCTATGATGGCAGAGCCAAAGACGAGGACCTCCGTGGCCTGTGAGTCGGTCATTCTGCTGCGGACGCTGCTGCTGCTCTGGTGGCTTGCAGCTGCAAGTTCGTTGGGCTGGCGAATGGAAGGCGAGTGGTCGCTAATTAGTTGCCCGGAGTGCGAGGCAAGTGGTCTGTCTGCTTATCGGCGGGACGACTGCTGGTTTGGGTGACCCCAGTTAGAGGGCAAGTGCAAGGGCGGGCCGGGGAGAGCCTTATCAGCTTTCATGGCCAAAAGCGAGCAGAGCACTCTCCGGGAATCGCAGATAAATGGGCCGGCCAGAAGCAATTTATGACCACAAATGGGAATGTCAAAAATACCAGAAATACCAGGGGTACTGGGCATCGAAATTTTTGAAAACTCCAAACGTTAGCTATATTTTTTCGAAATATTTTTTGGAAGCACATTTTCCCAAAATAAAATTTGACACTTGCAGAGCACACCAAAAACACTTTCTACCCTTTTGCGAAGTCGCAGTTACTTCAAATTATTGAAAACTGGTATTTTTAATAGTTAACCTTAAATAAATTTCCTAAATACCAGTTCCTTATTTTTATATTCATTTAAATCCAAAGATATATATAAAAATACTTGGAAACAAAATAGCCTAACGCTTGGCTTACGTGTTCAAAAGGTGGCGGGCATTTAATTGCAAAAAACCATTAATTTTTCTCATAAAACAAAACAGAATTTTAATTATTTTTCCAATATGTATTTTAGGTAGAGGTAGATCTTTATTCATTCCGAATTTAAAGCAAGCGGGAGTCGAGCAGGGACCTAAACTTGTATCACAAGTGCAAAATATATATTTTCAGCTTACAATTTTCAATTTTTCTTTATACAGACAAATGGCTAGAAGCTTCGGCCCTTAATTCTTATCAAAATATAATATTTAATAGCAATACTTTATATGTACATGTCCTTCACCCTGTTACATTACACCTAACAACATCTGGGGTGGGTTGTGCCACTCACAAACCCCGTTCAGAAAGGGACAGATGCGATAAATCATACTTTATTTTAAATATACATAATACAATTAGAACGATTTGGCTGGGACATCATGGTGGACCAAACGATTTATTCCTATTGGCGGACAGGAAAATCGCGGATTTGAGAAGCGTACAATGACGAGAGCGACTTGGCGCATGCATGCGGATTGGGGACTGGGACTGGAGTTGGATGTGGACGTGGACATGTCGCAGATGAGGGATGGTTGTGTGCCGCGCTAGGACTATATTCTTTGCTTTGAAGGCCCGGCTTTACTTAACGAGTAATCTAGCCTACAACTAGCGAGCATTTTTAGCTTAGTGCTTTCATCTCTAACTGTTTCAGGACCAATCGGGCCCGGTCCGAAGGGAATCTGGCGGCCCTGGCTGTCCCACACCTCCGCTCAAGCGGTCCCGACTGCCTGTGTCTATATACAACTCCTAGCTCAATATCTCCGATCGGTTGCTCGCTTGCACTGCTGCTCCTCCTCCTCCTCCTCATCGATAGCGACTGTGTTGATTGTGGCTTATCCTGGACTTAACGTACTATATTGCGACTTGCGGCGGGTGGAAATGGATGTTTTTGGGTGTGATGACGCATAGCAGGTGCTCTAATGCATCCTAGATACCAGCTCGTTCCAAGGCACTCAGCTGGTTGCCCAGGCGCTCTTCCTTGGCCTTGCGCTCGGCGCTTATCTTCTTGGAGCCCTGGTACGTGTTGAGGAACGTCTGCACATCGATCTTCCCGTTCAGAAAGTGCTCCACATGCCGATCACAATCGGCATCGGCATTGGAGGCAGCAATCTGAAGCAGTTCCTGCTTGTCCAAAGCCATCTGTTTAGTAACCAAATATCTGGTGTCACTTTACCACTCTTTACAAAACTCACTCTGATGTGCTGAGGTGCATACTCCTCGGACTTCTTCAAGTACTTCTTGTTCAGCTGGTCGCACTTCTCGCCGAGCGTCTTGAGGGCGGTGTAGTCATCGCTGAGGCGCCGCTTCAGCTCCACTAGGTGGGTGCCCTTGGTCTCGTTCTCCTCTGGAAATGTGCAAATGTGGAGATGCTGGCAAAAGGGCGGGAAGCTACCTACTTGAAATACTCTCCACCTGGTTCATCATCGAGTCGAGCTCCTCGTTGAGATGCTGCACCACAGACATCTCCTCGATGAAGTCGTCGAAGAACTCAGGGTCTCTGTCCAGCTGCTTCAGCTCGTCCAGCGACAAGGTGGACAAGTTGGGCATATTGCTACCGCAATCGTCTGGGCCTTGTGTGTGGCCCTGCGACTTGATCGCCTCCTCGCTGCCCGCCTGCTCGCGCGGCGACAGGCCGTGTCCCTGCCCTAGCCCTTGTCCTTGTCCTTGTCCTTGGGCTTGTCCTTGGACGCGCTGGCCCTGGGGCGAGTGCTGGGTGGTGGGCATCCTAATTGGTTTCGCTACCGCAACCGCTGCCGATTCCTTTTCCAGTTCCAGTTTCCGATGCCGCTTCTAATAGCTGTGTGCGTCGGATCAACTACAAATTTACATTGTGTCAGGCTCGATGCTCGCCCAAAGCCAACTTACTCGCCCAAAATCCAACTTACTGCCTTTCCTCCTCCCCAGCGAGCAAGCAGTAGTTGCTGCCACCGGGCTCCGACCTCAAGGACTCGCCCGCGTCCTTGGCCCTGGCCCCTGGCCGTGGCCCTCGCCTCCGTCAGTGACGCGCAATTGGGCGCTGAAAAGTGCGCGAGCCCGCCTTGCCTTCCCGAAGGTTGCTGCTGCCCCTCTTCCTCCTCCGGTTCCTCTCGCGCCTCCTCGCCCAGTTCCCGGTCAATTGGCTTTGTTTTCGCTTTGGCTTCCTGGCTTCCTCGCTCCTGCCTCCCGATCGCTGTCTCATTATCTTCTCTCACTTCTGGCGCCGCAGCCACAACACATCGCACTTCTCACGCAGCAGGCAGCAAAACAGTAAGCACGCAGCACAGCACCGTTGTGTTTTGTTGCGTTTGATGTCAGCGGTGCTGCGCCAGGGTTGCCTCCCCCTGCGCAGACTTAACCCTCACACACAGTCCGAGGGATGGAATACAAGTACCCAATGGTTTGAGCTATGGGTATTATTTGCATTTACCACTCTGACTCTTATCTTGGGTATATGTTTTTCTACCTTAATATAACATATTTTTGCCAATAAATATTAATAAATTAATAAATACCAGCAGCACTTTGATGCCACGGAGGTGCAAACTAAGATTGAGAGATAAAATATGATTTTGATACACTTCTTAAACCAGCTAAACTATTATCTATGTATATCTATAAACTATATCAAACTATTATTGATTTCTATAGATATTATTAATAGAATTTTCAGAGAATTACCAACATCACTAGTTAATTTTATTGATTTAGTTCCAAGGGGATACATATGCAATGGCATAAAGTTATGGGTACTATCTTTGCATTAAGTGCGTGGATGTTATTTTTTTTTTAGTTATTCATTTCTTTAATAACCGAGTTTCTTTTATAATTAATAACTAGCAGCAACACTAGTTAGCAAAGCTTTCACTATTAAAAAAACCATATAAAATAAATATAGATACACAGTTTTTGTTGAAATCATAAAAATATAATATATTCCACAGTAAAAACCTCGATTAAAAGGTTAAACATTCTACAATTGTTTTAGAATTTATTGGAATATTAAAGTTCCCCCAAGGTCCAAAAATAGTTGGCAATAGTTCCCTCATACCACGCAGGCGGAAATAACGCCGCTTATCAAGCATTTTGTAATTATTGTATCATAGTTTATAGCAGATTACTCAAGTAAACCCCCCAGCACACGGGCGGGTTAAGCACAGAGGTCCTGGCAACCCTGCCGCCGTGCGTCAGCTGTGCGCAGTCGGTCTGTGTTTACCATTCGAGAGCTCGGGGCGCATTTGCTGCCGCTCTGCTTTACATAATAACAATACTCCGGCAAACGTAGCCACCCCGCGATGGCGCTGTTCGAGATGAAGTGGCTGCGGCGCCTCGTGCGCCGCCACACAAATCCCATTCCGGAGCAGAGGGCGGAGCTGTGGAAGCGGCGCCTGAGCATCGGGTACGCCATCCTGGCCTGGCAGGCCTTCGGCCTCGTCTGCTACATGGTCTACACCGGACGCAACGACTGGGCGAAGTTCTACGGCTACAAGTCCGAGGAGGAGCAGGCCCTGTCCCCCGCCCAGCAGTTCGCCCGCCACCTCAAGGTCGAGGGCACCGGCAAGATCATCCGCATCTCGGGCTTCCAGAAGGTCGAGGAGGTGCCCTTCGACGCCGCCGAAGCCCAGAAGGCGAAGGAGTAACTACAAAGGAGAGACCACCTAGCTTAAGTTCATTTTTTTTGCAACAAATTTGTTAACTGGCATTAAAACCGAAAGCTTACCAAGGAGATTTGTTGTCCTTCACTCCGGGTTGGGGCTGGTCAGGTCGGGTATGTGGGGAATTTACGCATTTAATGCAGGAATTTGTTTTTACCGCGCCATTGTTTTGGTTTTGTCGCTAGTGATGGCATTGCCATCGAGCGGGAACCTATCGTCATCGAGGTTACCGCTCTTGGGAAATCGCGAAATAAGTGCATCTGGAAATCATACATATCTTTTTTAAACTTTACATCATTAACGGTTTTTACACAATTAGTTCTGAGTATCAAATTGCTTATATTTGTTTTTAGCGCGTTCTTGGAAGTTACACTTCCAACTAACCTTTTGATTTGCCATCCAGAGAGAACAAGAAGGAAACTATCGACACTGAGGGGGCAATAAGATACTCCCATAGACAATTGCCAACAATTGCATCCAAAAATCATATCTTCAACGCTTTGCAGGTTTTTCTAAGAAATTTTCCCAACCAATTAAAAGTTTTAGCGCGCTGTTGGTGGTTTTACTTGCAATTAACTCTTTGGGGCGAGAACTCAAACATATGATTAAGCAAGGGGAACTACTATTAGCAATGGAAACATTTAATTTAAATTATTTATTTTCAACGGTTACATCATACAAAATTGCCTTGGTCTAACTTAGATTATTGTTACAGATTTTATTGTAAATTAATAAACAGTAACAAATGAATTAATTAAAGTAAGAGGGTATGTATTTGCAGAGGAATGCAAGGGTTGTAAGATATGATAGGGCTTTAAGAATTGTATTATAGTAAAGATATTTTCTTTCGTATGGTTAAAAACTGCATGGAGGGGGTTGTGTAAGGGAAATAATTGATTTCTTATGTTTTAAAAATATTGTGCATTCATTGAGTTTGTGTGCGGGGCGCTTAGGGCTCGAAGATCTTTTAAAGTTAGAACTTGTGTTTGATGATGGCACTGCCTACTAAGAATACATCGAAACAATTGCATCCCGCATATGTATCTTCTGGATATACAGCTTCATGGCAGTAACGCTGCTGGCGGGTCCATCGATGGTGCTATCGATAGACCATGCCATCGCTATGGCGACGCGACCGCGACCGCGGCAAACACAAACACAAACAATAAGCAGTGCGACGCGTGCGGTTCGGCGACGAAAGATAACAACAATCCGGGCGAAAGCAACGGCAGGGCATCGTGCATTTGGGTCCTGCTGATTGGCGGGCAGATAGCAAGTGGAGAGCCCCACGCAGCGGGCATTGCTTTGCGGTCCGCGTGAGTGTTGCAGGGGAATCTGGACGGGGGGAGGGTGTCGGGTGGAAGGTGGAACA
The DNA here is from genome assembly GCA_021223825.1 of Drosophila ironensis. Taxonomy (NCBI): domain Eukaryota; kingdom Metazoa; phylum Arthropoda; class Insecta; order Diptera; family Drosophilidae; genus Drosophila; species Drosophila ironensis. Next base: position 938,911 of record JAJJHQ010010246.1, read on the forward strand.
ACAACAAGCAAAACGCTGGGCAGCGCAGTTGCATTCGTTTTAATTGTAGCGCAAAAAACTAAATGAATATTAATTGCCGAGGTCATCAGTGGCCGCCTCTCTTCGTCCACCTTCTGGCCGTGCTCTTTGTTTTGGTTTCTTCAGTCTCCTCCTTTCGCGCCGCTCTCTTGCAGCTGCACTCTGGGAAATAACGGGACTGCAGCGGCAGCAGCAACAACAACAACGAAAAAAAAAAAACAAACGGCAAATGCCATTCGTCTAATTGGAATTTGCGCAAAAGAGAGGAGGAGGTCGAGGAGGAGGAGGAGGAGAGACAGCCAAGAGCCGCAAATAATTGCTAATTAGTTGCATTTTTCCATTGTTGCAAGGCCTTAAGCGAAGCCAACGAATTTGTAATTGCATTGGGAAATTGTGTTGTTTTTCCTTCGCTCGCCATTCCCCCCCCCCCACGCTTATGATCTCCTCGTTCGGCTTCTTCTATTTTTTTGTTGTTGGTTTTTGTGGGTTTAGTGCGCTCGCAGGAAAAAAAGTCAAAGGTGCAAGTGCCGCGCTCTTAAAAACACACGCACACACAAACAAAAACAACAGCAAGAGCCGCCAAAGAGCAGGAGAAAAACAACAACAGCTGGCCAGGAGCACCGTTTGATTGATTATCCTTTCTGCTCCTCTTCGTCTCATCGCAGCACCAGCAGCAGCAACAAAAACAACAGCAAAGGGTGAGTTAGAAAACATAAGAAATGAAAAGCTAAAGCAAACTGTATGTGTGTGTGTGTGTGTGTGCATTGTTGTTGCTGCTAGTTTCGAAAACTATTAAAAGCGCATTAATTATATAATTCGGGGAAGTGAAACTTCCACTTTCTGCTTCTAAGCCAGGCAGCAGCAACAACAGCAACAACAATAGCACTAGCAATAGCCATAAAAACAACAACAATAGCCCCAATAATAGAAAAAAAAAAAGAGCAACAGCAACAGCAAAATGTGAACCATCCAACAAAGAAACTTCGGAAATGTTAAAAGAAGTGAAAGAAGCAGCAGAAGCCGCGCATAAATATTTATGCTCTACGCTCGCGTTTGCATTTACGTTCGCGTTCGCGTTCGCGTTTCGAGATATATTTCTTTTTTAGAAAGAAGCTGAAAAAGAGTGAAAATGAAACCGTTTTCTAAAAATAATTTATTGTCGCCACTCGCCCCGGGCGCCGGCTCGTTTCTTTCCAAAAAAGCCTCTGAAAAAACACAAAAATGCACACATGCCAGGCGTCGCACGAGAGATCAACACATGTTCACATATCAACCAATTGGGGCATTCCAAAGTTACACATATTTTACCCCTAAGACATGGCACGCCTAGGGTCCAAGAGGTTCCTAAAATTCGCAAAACTCGGTCCAAATTGGAGCTATCCAATATCTTGATGAACTATCAAAGGGAAGCAGTCTCAAGGGGCTTGGGTACTACGAAAGATCAACACATGTTGGCATGTCACCCAAATGGGCCATTCCAAAGTTACACATATTTTACCCCTAAGACATGGCACGCCTAGGGTCCAAGAGGTTCCTAAAATTCGCAAGGCATTCGCAAACCTGCTCAAAATTACGATCAACTATCTCAAGGTGCTTGGACTCTACGAAGAATTAGCACATGAAGCATTCCAAAGTTACACATATTTTACCACTAAAACATAGCTATCCTGGGATTTAGTAGGGTCCTAAAATTCGCAAGGCATTCGCAAACCTGCTCAAAATAAGAGCAATCTAATATTACGATCAACAATCAAAGGGGAGCAGTCCCCCAAGGTGCTTGTGGCATTCCAAAGATACACATATTTTACCACTAAAAGATAGCAAGCCTAGACTCCAATAGGTCCCTAAAATTCGCAAGGCATTCCTACTATGTTTTTGGGTAAAACATGATTCAAAACAGAACTATCCCACATCACGATCAACTATCAAAGGGGAGCAGTCTCAAAGAGCTTGGGCACTACGAATAAGTAACACATGTTTGGATATTAGCAACTGGAGCAATCCAAAGTTACAGATATTTAGTAGAAAAACATAAGCAAGGCATTTCAACTAATTTTGTACCCGAAAAACTGATCACACATTGATCTATTTAATCTCATGATGAACTATCCAAAGAGGAGTATTTGAAGTCTACTTTGGTACATAGCTTTTGCTCTCTATCCCTTCAAATTGTCTCCTCAAATGTACAAGGTATTTTGACCTGTAAAGTCCCCTGAAATCTATCTGTCCAACAACAAAAAGACAACAGATAGCCCTATAAAATTCATGCAAGCTAAGCTTATTTTGGTGTTCCCATTTGGCGGTAAGCCAACAACTAGATTTTGCTCTATATTTCTCTATCTTATTTCTTCAGATCTATAGGTATTTCGTAATATACAACAGATACCCTATTAGATACCCTTTGATACAATCGAAAGTGGGCACTTCTATTTGCCGAGGATCGTCAATAGGGAGTCTATACATTAACTAGACCTATCTGCCCAGGACTTTTCTCGAAGCCCCTTAAGATCAACCGATCTTTGTATGGACTACCTAAATCGATTACCTAAATCGACTCCTGCAAAGGTATTTTCCCGCTTATGCAGAATAATAGGTCGACACAATTTCGCATCAATCAAAACTGTTTGAATAATACTCTTTGGCGGTGGGTTTATTTTGTTAACTGATAAATGGGTAGGTAATCATCTGCAAACATAACAAAGTCTTGGCCCAAGTTACTCCAAATTGTTTTTGTGATACAAGTAGAACGATCTCACCCAATTGATCTTAAAAACAAGCAAATTAGGCAGCTTGGAGCAATGGGGGCTAAAGATTTGGGTACTTCAATTTAGCGGATTCTGGGAAACTTGTTTTAAAGTTACCCCAAAAGCAAATCTAAATAGTTTATCTACAAACCGAATAATGTTATGCTTCGTGGCCCTTCAAATGGTTTCCATAATCTCCTCAAGACTTGCCGACCTGTGTAATAACCTGTAATCGTCCCCAAATAAGCTTCAAATGGTTATCCATACCCCTAGGCCTTTGTAACCCAAACTTAATCGAGTTACAGCCATCACAGAGATGGTATTTAGGAGCACTTGACGCATTCCAGATGGCTACTGTTTCCGCTCGTCGGCGACTTCTTGCTCGCGGATGGATGGATAGGTTGCTGTCATTGTCGCAGCTTTCAGGGGTTGTCTGAGCAAGTATAAGTACAAGTACAAGTACGTAGTTTGCGTATTAAATTACCGCCACTGATTGCCGATCTGTAAGGCAATCCCCCCCCGCGAGAATCGGCTTTAGAATCTTTTTGTTGCCGGTTCCCACACCAACCGATATGCCCGCCATCTGCTCCGTAGAGTGGAGTTCTTTGGCGCGCCAAAGCGTAACATTCATAAGGCAGCTAAAATTCACAGAGCCCCTCCCCCCCACCATCCCACCAGCCCCGTTTTTTATTCCAGATATAGTACTAGCACGTTGGCTATTTCGCTTTTTATAAACTCTTTTTTTTTTGTGTTTTTTTCCCCCACCTCGCACCCAAGTGAATGGCCGGAGGGAAAATGCTGCCCCCAAGCCCCGCGCTTTATTTTTCAGCTTCTGGTTATTTTATTTCTATTTTTTTGGAATGTGTCAGGAGCGAATGAATGGCCAAGTTTTTGAGTTTTTTTGACTTTTAACTGGCCCTGCTTTTGCTCAGGTGGTTGTTGGCAGTGGTAATGCGATCTGGCAGGGGTGAGGGGGGAAAAGTGGGGAAAAGTGGGGGGTGCTGGTCAGTCAGCCTCTGCGGTTATCAGGGGAGCACACAGGGAGAAAATGACACTTGGAATATCCATGGCATCTCTGTTGATGTCATGAGAAGAGTGTCTCTGGTTACACCTTCAATTTGCTTGAAATAAACTTATTGATTAAGGTTCGAAAATATCACTAAAATGCTATAATTTTGCTGGGTATTTCTATAAAAAAATTTAACAAATATTTAGTTCTGCAATTTGTTATGAAAGCCAAATTCACGCATTATATTTTCTCTTTGTGTCGTATAAAATATCGCTTACTTTTATGCATATTGATATGATGATAAATAAATCATTTAGGGATCGCTTTCTGATATGCAAGTACCCTACGCTTGCAGGAAAAATGGCCTTAATACTACCAATTCATTCACATATTCCCTTGTCTCTAAGTCAGATTACAAAAATTGCTTAGTTTTGAAGCATAAGCTGGCCGGAAAATCTCTTCAGACTTATCACATTTATAGAATTTTCTGGCTAGTGAGTCACTAAAATTCCATGATTTTTGGGCTTATTTATAAGCAAAATCAAATAAGAACATATGCTTGTAGTTGGTTAAATTTGAAATAAACTTGTTCAGGAAGTAGCTGCAGTAACTAAACTCTAAGAACATTCTTTTCTCCCAGTGGAACACAAGATTGGCATCATATTGCAAGGAAAATCGGAATGGTAAGGAACAGAATTTGCCAGTAAAAAGATTAAAAAAAAAACAAACGTCGTGTAACCTTTTCTCTTAGTGAGATCCAACAAAAAATTGTACTAAAATTGCATAATATTCATAAGCAAAATGGCTCTAAAGAATGTATTAAATTTTCTAAGCAAAATCTGCTGATGGGGAATTGGGGAATTTGCCAACATTTTCTCTCAGTGGGCGATAAGCGTAAGCGGTGTTTTGGCCTGGCTTTTTGGTCATAGACCTCAAACCTGAGCACTACACGGCTCGCAAACAATAAAACTCATAAAAGAGAAACGTGGAGGGGCAAGTGGAGATTGGAGAAAGAGAGATGGGGTGGTGGGGGCAGGTGAGTGTAAGGAGGAGGAGGAGGAGGAGAAAGGGGATGGCTAGAGAAACGTGGAAGTGGCTGAAATGCAGAAAACCGCAAACGAACGCAACGGGCGACGCGCTTTGCTGCCTCTTGCGGTTTTGCCCGCCCCATCCTCATCTCCGTCTCCACTTTGGCCATAAGTTGCAGCTTTGTTGCTGTTCTGCTTGTGATTCTGCTTCTCGTGATAAGCTCCCCGCTTCGGAAGCAGCAGCAGCAGCAGCAGCGGCAGCAGCGAAAGAATCCCAATCCGCATCCGAGTCCAAAACGGCAGCCGGGCAGAGGCACACTGCAAGATACTTTGGTATCTGCTTGCCGTACATTTTCTTCAATAAGCACTTGTTTTACTATAGCTCTCGCACGCACCTCGCTCCCCGATATCAAGACATCAAAAAGCCAATACAACAAAGAATGCGACGAAGACGTCCGAGAGATAAAGCCCAAAGATTCGCGTTGTCATCCCACGCCCTGGGAGCCACGATGTTCTGTTCCACCAGTTACTTGATTTCTTGTGGGTGCTTTTAAATGGCATCCAACTTGAACTAGGAGTGGGTATCGAGGAATCGCTCTTGGGAGTAGTTTTAGGGGGTTATTTCGTGTCCGCCAGACCGGGGGTCTCCGACCTTTTCAACCATGTACCTCAAGGTAAAAATGGTATATTAGGTTTCTCCAAAATGGTAATTTTGAGTTCGCTAAGTCCGCTGATCGTCAAACACGTGCATGCAAAATTACGTCCAGATCGGACAATAAATACGAACAATTAAAGTTTTACCCACCCCTTTCCCAGGCAACGGTATGCTGCTACAAAAGCTGCGTGACGTCATCCGTCTTTCCTTTGGCTTCGATTCGTTTGCACGTATGTACATAGTACATACTACATACAGAAGTTCTTGTTTCAAAGTCAAGATGACAACGAGTGCCTAAAGTTTTCGTTGGTCGCAGTAGGCCTTGAAAATGCCAGGAGAACTTTACCTATAAAAGCAGTCCAAGGCCCTGGCAATTTGCCAGTCGGTCCTCACAGCTCGTCACGTTTTTATTACGCTTTTTATAAGTTTTTTTTTTTTAATTTTTTAAACTTTTTTATTATTTTTATATTTTTATCAAACCGTTTACATTTTTTTTCCCAAACTTAAGTTAAAAATTATATTTTAAGTTTGTGCAATGTATGTTAGAGAGAAGGGAACGTTTCCGCCCCATAAACCATATATATTCTTAATCAATCGGACTCGATTTTATTTTATTTTTTTTGTTGTCCCATATTTACTCGCAAGATTTTTTTAAATTTGAATTCCTCTGTTGTGGCGCGTCAAGTGTTGGACAACGCGGCACGCATGCGCCGTGGACGAGCGACCCCTGGCGGCGGAGTTTCGATCACTGAAGCCAGACAGACAGGCAGTGAGATCGGCAGCCAGGCAGGCGTTAAGGTATTTGTGTCTTGGCGACGATCGCACTCGAAACGCGCGTCGCATTGTTTTTTGTCCCGTGTCTCCGTCGCCTTGTCGCCTCGTTCGCTTCGCTCCGCTCCGCACGCGATCCCCCCAACTCCCCCTCCCGCTGCGGTCCTAGCTGCGCGATCGGTTTGCGTTTTTTTTTTAATTTTCAATCCATTCAAGTTGCAATCTTTCGATGTTTGTTTGCCGAGGTAACGAATTCTTCAACTCTGCGCGTGCGTGCGTGTGTGTGAGTGTGTGCGAGAGTGGGCTCGGAGTTGGCGTTTTTGTTTTGCTGGCGTTTTCCGGTTTTCCTCCTCCGCCCATTCCCCACCCCTCCCCCTCAGCATCCACATTCTCCCGTTTTTATTTGGGTGCAAAGAGTGTAAAACGATCGTTTGATTGATTGATTGATTGGGGTTGGGTGGGAAAAATGGGGATTTTTTCTTTGGGGGCTGGCAAGTGATCGTGGCCTCTCGCTCGCTCTTGCACATCCTGTTTGTCCCCAGCGAACCCCTCCCACCTCCCAGGGCCAGTGTTGCACAACGCCGGGGCGAAGGGCGCGCACAATTAACAATCTGCGCTGGCCTCTCAAGCAATTCCCACCCATTATCCATTATCCATTATCCATTCACCATTTACCATTCACCCGTCCCATTATCGCGATAACGCTGTGCAAACAACTCTAATGCCGAATGTTTTATGTGCAGCAGCGCGATAACGCACCTGCCCATCAGCAATTAAGGCCGAAAGTGTCCCTCGTATGTATGTGGGTTCTGCTTTCCGTGCGAAAATGATGTCATGCCTTTGCTCTGGCAGCGACCAGAAATTCGCGTGTTTCGCGTGGGTCGACCTGTCAAAAGGCGGCTGGCCAAAAATCACACAAAAAACCAAAAAATCATGCGAGCTCACGCACCATAAAAGGCAACAGAGGCAAAAAAAACGAGCCACCAGCTCGTCGTTCGCTGTTTGCCGCTTGCCGTGGTGTTTGCCAACACTGGCCGCGTGTTGCAAGTGCAACAAAGTGCAACTTCTGCGGTCAGCTGTCAATGTCACGCAGCGGTCCCAGCGGCGCAGGCAAGGCCCTCCTCCAAGGGGTCCCAGGGGATCCCAAAGGGGGGAGGGGAGTATGCCAGCCATCACCCATTTTATAAAAGTCAACATGGGGATAGTACGTTTCTGGGGGTTCCCCTTGAACCCGATCCCCCCTTTTTTTTTATCACCCCCCGAGGGTAGTGCGCCCCTGAGCTCACATGAGTAATGCCGCATTTGACAATGGAAAACGAAAACGAGCAAAAAGCACATGAGCAAACACGGCAAAGGCCCTTGCGCTGCGAGAGGGGGCGGATTGGGGCGAAGGGTGCAGACACTCTCCGGCCAAACAACAGCAGAGGACACTCGAATAGGAGCGTCAGAGAGCGATAAACTCTATTGGAGGTGCATTTAATGGGGTGTTAAAAGGGTTTTAGTTATTCCACTGCCAAGATTTAAATAGTGAAATATCAAGATATTAAGCCCAAAAGGAATTACTCAGGGTGATACGTAAAAGTGCGGTAAACTGCATATTTACTAGGGTCTGGAAACTTCAAATTTAGGGTTTAGTTGCTATTTAACTTCAATGATCTGAATAGCCAAATATTAAGTTTATTCAGTGAAATTAGATACTCAGGGTGATACCAAAAAGGGTAATGCATTGAATTAACAAATCAATAAGTTTATTTTAGATTTTGAAACTTTATGGAGATGGTTAATATAATTTCGAACTGCCAAGATTTTTAAAAATATGTTCAAAAACATTGTGCCTGCGATAGCAAGGAAAGATCCGATATATTGGGTGACATATTTCGAGACAATAGGGTTATTTAATAGAATGTTTTGAAATACTACAAATTGGGATTCCAATTACCAATATTTTCAACACATTTTTAAATAAGAATTGCATTGAAAATCGTAAGGAAACCCCTGGTAATCTGTTTGATTTATAAAACCCAAGGAAACTCGAATTATTTTTGGAATCCATAAGCTTTTATCATGTTATCCTTTTACTACAGAAAATGACATGAATTTGTGATTTATTTGGGTTCTATAAAGTAGGATTTCAAGGTTCAAATCTCATAGAGAATACTTGAAATATTAGAATACCAATGTCTAGAGATTCTAGGTTGCTAGGGATTCAATAATAACTTTGAAGAACGATTGGTAAAGGTTATATAAGTCGTGCTGTGCCTCAGGCATTATGCAGCTCAGGTGGCCTGCAATGCCAAGCGGCGGGTGTATGCGGTTGACCTCGTCTGTGCACCTGGCCAGGCGTACGTGCGAGCTGTCCGTTCGTCATCCGTCATTCCGGCATTCCAGGCAGCAGCAGCAGCACTCCGGCATGACATTCCGGAACTCGACAGAGTCAGTCGGGCCACCGGAACCGGCCGGAAAGGTTGCAGAGTGCGTCGTGTCCCGATCGAGCGAATCGCTTGCCGAGTTGTTGGGGGTTTGGGGTGCTCGCTCCGCTCCGCTCTTATCGGGCCGCTCTCCCGGACAATGCCGCACGATTGTGTGGCGCTGCACAAACGGGTTATATTGTTGCGGCAAGCCACCAGTTGCATGCAACATTAGCATCTGTTTTCTCCGCGCTCAGGCTCACCCATTCCCATACCCATACCCATACCCATACCCATAACGATTCCCATACCCATAACGATTCCCATTCACATTCATTTGACGGCGCCCGTCTTGCATTGCCAATGCTCCCGCCCAGCCTCGCGCAGCAATTTCACTTTTTTTGTTGTTCGAAAAGAAAGCAGAGCGAATCGGACACCGCCTACCGAATAACGAAGTGATAAAAGCCAGTAAACAAACATAAAGCGCACAGCGTGGTTGTGATAACACAAAAAAAAAATCAAAAACAGCGAAAAAGAAAAAAACGCCCTCGGGCAGCATGAACAATCAGTAGAGATACACGATATCGGGCTAACGAATAACACTGCCAACGAGAGTGGTGGAAGTTTGCGTGGATGGTTCACATTTTGCGAAGGAGGAGCACTCGTCACGATGATCAAACTGAAATCCTTGTTCCGCAGAGGGCAGGGCACCTCCAGCTCCAACTCCTCCAACTCATCCCACAAGCAGCAGCAGCAACAGCAGCAGCAGCAGCAGCAGCAGCAGCAACAGCAGCAACAGCAGCAGCAGCAGAAGGCCAACTCAAATTCAAACAACAATCGCCAAAAGTCCCAGTCCAGCAGCTCGCTGAACACGGCCCACGAGCAGCAGCAGCAGCAGCAGCAGCAGCAGCAGCAGCAACATCCGCAATCTGGCACAACCAAATTCTACTCGCACCAGGAGGCGGCCAGCTACGAAAGGGGCGTGGATGTGGGTGACGAGGAGGCGCTGCGGCTGAACAATCAACAGCAACAGCAGAGGCGCCAACAGCAGCAGCAGGCGCAGCAGCAGCAGCAACTGCCACAGAGCAACACCTTGCCCACAAAGAAGTCCAAGCTAAAGGGACAAAAGCAGCCAAAACAATTGCCAAGCAGCAATGCCAATGAGCAGCAGCAGCAGCAGCAGCAGCAGCCACCTCCTCCTCTGATGACTTCCCTGGCGGCAGTGCCACCACCTGTGTCTGCAACTGGCAACAGCAACGCCAACAGCGGCGGCAGCAACATCAACAACAACAACGCATTGGCAGCGCTGCAAGATGGTGGCGCTGCTGCCGCCGCCGCAGCAGATTTCTATCAGCAACTAGCAGCAGCAGCCTCCTCCGGCGGTGGCAACAACAGCAGCCAGCACAGCACGGACCCCCACGGTCACAGTCCTGCGAGTGCGTTTCCAGCGGCCGCAGCCGCCGTGGCCGTTGCCGCAGTGGCAGCCACGAGTTATCAGCAACAGCAGCAGCAGCAGCATCAGGCGCAGCAGCAGGCGCAGCAACTCATCAACAACGAGCAGCAGCAACAGCAGCTCTTAGAGGTCAGTAGGAAGGCATCAAGGATCGCAGATCCCTGGGAGGGAGGAATACAAGTTTTCGGGGGCACGAGTTGTGCAAGAGAGTTGTGATTTGGGCGGAGCACTGGGAGACCCTATAGACCGAGTTGTGAACTAATAACTCTCCATATTCGCAGGCTAACAACAAAATGCAGGAGCTGCACAAGCAGCTGGAGCGACTGGGAAGCGAGCAACTGCAGCTGGAGACACGCATCACGGAGCTGCTGCCGTACCAAAGCGAGGTGGCCCGGCTGAAGGGAGATCTGGTTAAGATGCAGGTGTGCAGGGGTGGCCAACCGCAAACGGGGCGATGTGTTGTCACGGCTGATTGATGTTGTTTTTGCTCGGCTATCATAGTAATAATAACCATAACATAGTAGTAGTCCCTGCTTTGCACCCCTGCAGACAGCCCAATTGGCCATGCCAGTTGCTGCAGTCCACGATCATAATCGCATCCGAGATGGTTCTAAGAGTGGTTATCTTGTAGCTTTGTAGCTGGGGGCTTTGAGGGAGCTTTTTGAGAAGATGGGGGGTGGTGGTGGTTGCCTGGTCGCGCTTCGCCAGCCAAGCCCGAGCAATCGAAATTGACATTCAATACGCTAGCTAGGCTATACTAGAGGCTAGAGGCGCTGGTGGTGTTCCCTTAATTGAGTCAAGCAGCAGCTATGAGTGGGGCATTTACGTCGTTAGACAAACGCAAGACTGATCGGCGGGCGTTTGCTTTGCTTTCAGAGTCAACAGGAGAAGACCCAAATGGAGATCGGCAACCTGAAATACGAGAACGAATCTCTGCGCAATCGGCTGCGGGATGTTGTGAACTCGCCGCTGTCGGATGCGGAGAAGCACCAGATCATCCAAGACTCGCAGCGCTTGCACAGCTCGGCCCCGGCCTCCATAGCCCTGCCCAGTGTAAGTTTAATCTCAGTCCTCCTCTATAATCTATCCCCTATCCGAGCGTGAGTTGCACTAAAATCCTTGAAAATTGCAGGCAAATGATGCTCAAGATGGCACGCCCTGTCTCACGCCCGACTGGGACAAACAGTCATCGTCCAGCGAGATTTCGGTAGCCTGCCTGCAGGACAAGATCATCCAGATGGAGGAGACGCACTACTCCACGAACGAGGAGCTGCAGGCCACGCTCCAGGAGCTGGCCGACCTGCAGACCCAGCTCACCGACACCCAGACCGAGAACGAGCGCCTCGCCGAGGAGAAGGACGTCCTCTTCCAGTCGCTCTGCCGGCAAACGGAGAAGCTCAACGAGTCGCGCACCCAGATCAGCACCCTGCAGGAGCTCCTGCTGCGCGACACCAAACAGGCGGCCACCGATGTGAGTGCCTCCGAGCGGGAGCAGAAGCTGCTGGATCTGATCAAGACGTCGCAGGAGGAGCGCGAGGCGGTGCTGCTCAAGCAGGAGGAGATGGGCGCCGAGCTGGCCGAGCTGCGGCAGGCGCGCGAGGCGGCCCAGCAGGAGCAGCAGCGGCAGCGCGAGCGCATCGCCCTCCTCGACTCGCAGCTGGACGCGGCGAATGCGGAACGGCGCCAGGGCGAGGCCCAGTTCTCGCTGGCCAAGGAGGAGATCTCGCAGCGGGCCATCGAAATCAGCCGGCTGAGCACGCTGCTGGAGAATGCCCGCTCAAAGATCGAGGAACTGGAGGCCGACCTGGCGCGCGGCGACAAGACCGACCTGAGCGATGTGCTGGATGCGGCGCGACGCGAAAAGGATGCCCTGGAGGAGCGCGTGGCCGAGCTGCAGGACCAGTGGTCGCGCAGCCAGGCGGAGTTGCGCAGGCTGAAGGAGCAGCTCGCCGGCGTGACCGAGGAGTGCAAGGTGGCCAAGAACAATGCCAAGTGCGCTGTGTCGCATCTCGAGTACCGGCTGGAGCAGCTGCAGCGCGAGAAGGACAAGCTGGCCGGCGAGTGGCAGGCGCTCGAGGAGCGCGTCGCCGAGCTGCAGGTGCAGTGCAAGTGCCACCAGGAGGACAAGGCGCAGCTGCAGTCCTTGCTCAGCGAGACGCAGCGCCATCTCGGCGACGCTCAGTTGCAGCTCAAGGAGACGGAGCGCAGGCTCGACCAGGAGACGCAGCTGCGGCGCAAGGAGGGCGACGAGTGGCAGCAGTTCCAGGCCGATCTCCTGATGACGGTGCGCGTGGCCAACGACTTCAAGACTGAGGCGCTCAGCGCCCGGGAGCAGCTCGTGCTCGACAACAACAAGCAGAAGGAGAAGATCCATCTCCTGGAGCAGCAGCTCGAGAAGCTAACCAAGCAGCGTGAGTGTTACCTTCACTTCAATCCCCCGTCCCTGGATCTCGTATCGATATTTCCCCGCCATTCGATTGGGCAAGATTAATGTGCCCAAAGTCTCCGAACTTTTCCTATAAAAGCAGCCCAAGGGCCTGGAACTTTGGCAGTCGGTGCTCACAGCTCGTCACGTTTTTTTTACAGTTTTTTATTATTTTATAAGTTTTTTTTTTATACTGTTTTTGCAACTTTTTTTTTTTTGGGTCACCATATCTAAAGTACAACATCTTTAAGTCTATTTTTAAGTCCACCAAACTTGTCATGGTTTTAACATTCAGTAAAGCGATCTGCTGACATCTTGTTTGTGTTTTTATATTTATTTCAAATTCCCATTTCCCATCTTTTTTTTTTTTTTTTTTTTGTGGTTCGCCATATGTAAAGTACAACACTTCGAACTTTAACTCCACGAAACTTCTCATGTTTTTTTTGACATTAAGCAAAGCAATTTATTTTATGTTTTTTTAATATTTATTTCAAATTCCCAAACTTGGCCAATCGTTATTCACCTTGGTTTTGTGTTGAAATACCTATACAAATTATATTTTAAGTTTTTGCCATGTATGTTACAGAGAGGGAAACGTTTCCAAATGTTAATCATTTTTATTTTGGGGTGAAATACCTTTTTATACCTGTACCTCAAGGTACAAATTATATTTTAAGTTTTTGCAATGTATGTAACAGAGAAGGGAGCGTGTCCGACCCTTTAAGCTATATATATTTGTGATCAGCATCAAAAGCCGGCATCATTATGGTTTTTTTTTTTCTTAAGTTAATCGCGAGTGCTAAAAGTGATATAATATTAAAAAAAAAAAAAAAAAAAAATTTAAAACCATCCCAAAACAGAACTGCAACCGTCCGAGACACCGCAGTCGGTGCTGACCACTGTCCAGAGGGAAATGGAGATGGCCAACCGGCGGAGCAAGATGAGCTTCAGTCGACAGGACTCGCGGCTGTCGGTGAAGACTCTGATCGAGAGCATCGAGAACAACAAGCCGGTAGGTGATCCCTGCCATAGAAGTTGCAGGTCACGTTTCATTTTCCCTCTGATTGATAATCCGCAGCAGGGCAAAGCCGACGAGGCGGAGTCGCACTACAGCTCCACGTCCAGCCTGAACAGTGGCACCCCGGAACTGGGCAACACGCCCATCATTCTGCCCTCCTCCAGCGACTGGCACGAAAGCGTAAGTCCTTCGCCTTGCACCCTCTCCGATCAATGGTTATAGTACACTTGGATTTCTTTCAGCTCCGACTACCTGTCCTGCAGAGCAGCAACCTGCACGTGAACGTGGGCGCTCCGGGAGGAGCAAGCATTCCAGCTGGCGGCGCGGGAGGATCAGCTAGCACTACCAAAGCCACACTGACGCAACAGATTGCCGCCAGTCCGCAGCAGCAGCAGCAACAGCAGCAGCAGCAGCAAGCGCAGCAACAGGCCCAGCCCAATCAGAATGCCTCGCAGCCCTCCACACCCGCGACGCCCAGCAGCGCAGGCAGCACGGCCAGCAGCACCGGCCTGCCCTTTGGCAATGTCTCAAAGTCCTTTATCAGCGGTAAGTCACGCATCTGGCACATGCAACGAGGCTAATCGGTTTGGGTTTGGTGTTGCAGGCGAACGCAAGGACCCGCTCAACATGCTGGCCAAGAACGGTGGCTCGAAGCGCAACGCCCTGCTGAAGTGGTGCCAGAACAAGACCGTCGGCTACCGCAACATCGACATCACCAACTTCAGCTCCTCGTGGAACGACGGCCTGGCCTTCTGTGCGATCCTGCACTCGTATCTCCCGGACCGCATACCCTACGATCAGCTCAGTCCCGCCAACAAGCGGCGCAACTTCTCATTGGCCTTTGCCGCCGCCGAGTCCGTGGGCATAGGCACCACCCTGGTGGGTTGACGATGAATAAAATGGGTTGGTTAACAATAAACGGCACTGCTAATCCCGATATTTTGCCCGCAGAACATCAATGATATGTGCCAGATCGAGCGGCCCGACTGGATGCAGGTGATGTCGTATGTGACGGCGATCTACAAGTACTTTGAGACTTGAGGCAGCACTACTACAGTTAGCCCTAAGATCGGTTAGTGTTAAGAATGTAACATTAAGTTAGCTTCCGAAGGTTGTTCAGGCCTGAATCATCACATTTTGTTTTTGTTTTTTTTCTTTTTTTTTTAACTCGGATGCACTCCGGTGAAGTAGTAGTATATACCTAAGTCTAAATATCTATATTTTTTTTTACTATTATTGTTTTGGTATACAGAGAGTTTATTTTTACACACGGGAACGATAAATGTCCACACTGATATACTATAACTATCTAGGGTTAAGAGCAACGAGACGGAGATGAAGATGAAGATGAAGACGAAGACGAAGACGGAAATGGATGTGGAGAGGAAGGAGGAGTCAGGGACGAGGACGGAAGCGAAGAAGAGGACGGTCCAAGGACTAGCTTTAGCGTATACCTACTATTATTAACTATTTATTCCGAATGTATCAGATCACGCTACTTTTAAACGCAAACTGTATTTTTCGTCAACGATAAAGAACAAAGCGCTGCAAAGGCAATGAAACAAATTAATCAAACCTTGTTTTCCTGGCCGGGCGACACTAAGCTGGGCTTTTCCCGGGGCCGGTAAATTAAAAATTCCTCAAAAATCCGTGAGTCGTCGCTTATTAAAATGGATCAATCTTGCGGCCCACAAACAAGATGAAAAGGATTCTCCGGGGACGGGGACGGGGACGAGGACGGGGACGGGGATGGCCGGGTGGCTGGGAAAACTCTCAAAATGGCGCTGCTTGAGCGTTGAAATTTCCCTCGAGTGGGCGAAGGAAATTTCCCAAGGAGCTGGAAAGAGATGGCAGCCGCATCCGTGTCGTTGTCGGTGTCGGTGTCCTTGTCCGTTCGCTTCGCTTTGCGGTGGGCGGGATTCCGGATTCCGTGGTTGGTCGGCACTTTGGGTGGATGTTGCAAGGTGGTGGAGGTGGGGAGAAGGTGGGTGTGGCATGCGGCAAGCGTCAAGCGGCGGAGCATTTAATTAAGTGCCCATGCCACGCCGCAGGATGGCTGAAAAGTCGAGGGAGGAACAGCGTGCGATTTCCTCTTGCTTTTTAATTTAAAACAAGCCGATGATTGATGTACTCGAGGCTAATGAGGAGCGGCAGCCAAAGCTTTTTCCGAGGATAAGGAAAACGCTTCCAGTTCGGTTCAAGAAACTGCAGTTTTTTTTTGTAGATTGAAACGAGCCTCTGCCTTTGTCCGTTTCCTTGGATTACGAGCGAATATCTGCCGAGAGGATTAACTCCTTCATCGAATCAGATTTATGCCCGCAACCGTGTCCCTGTTCGTGTCCGCTTGTTTGGGCCAAAGTCACGTAGCCGCAGGATTCTCGAAAGCGGCGAGAATATAGTATACTAAGCCCCGGCACTAAGCACCCCTTCCATTAGTCAGTCGTCCACCGCTTGATTCCTGATTCCTGGGGGCCAGGACAAAGCGAAGGAAAACTGTAGCTGTCAATTAGGCGGCTCCTTCCCGCCCTGCTCGCCTTAATGTCCGGCACATGTCGAAAATGAAATTAAACGCTGACGCATCATTTGCTGACCATCGCCGGCGGAGACGTCCACTCTGGGGGTGGCCCTTGTGCCCTTGTCTGTTTATTTTTTGGGGCGAAAACTCGGGAAAATGCTTAGTCATAAATCAAGAAATCGGCGAAAATAAGTTTCAATATACAAAACAGGCCACTGGCCAAGCCACGGCCGAGGCACTGCGAGCAAAGCATCTATCATTTCATACCATTCTGCCCTAGTAAACCTAAAGAAGCCTTTGAAATTTAGCTATTTCTAGTTCCCTTTTTGATGTGGTAAACCTGCCAATGCATATTTTATTCCCATTTCCATTCAGTGCTATAAGAGGCTACCCTTATTTGTCTCAGTGACTCTATTCACTCACTCATCCGGCCATTCATTGGGTGGCAGTGCAACTATAAAAATATTATCTATAGTTTCCACTTAAATGCACAGCGGCACTTACCGGACGCCGCTCGTCCTTGTGTGCCGGGGCAACCCCTCCACTCTACTCTGTCCGTCGGCAAGGTGGCGGCCAACCTAACCTATGCGGCTGCGGATAAATCATAATGGTTAATGTGCACTCATAAATGGATAAGCCGGCCCGATATAGCCGCTGCATATGCTCCGTGATGGCGAATATGAATGCGATTATGAGTGCGGGCGGCAGGGCTAGCCTGATATATGGATATAGATTGTCCCCGGGTGGACATTGCTCAGTCAGGTCAGGTCATGTCATCGTTTTGTGTGCGTGTCATTTATGGGTCATTTGCTCCATAAACTCTGTGAAAAGCCACGGACACAAACAACAAGTCAGAGGTCGGGGCGTATAGACTTTAACGTTTTTAGTTAGATACTTAGATACTTACTAATGTTTCACGATAAATATATATAGTATAGTTGTTTTTTTTTCAGGGACAATCCCTTATTGTACAGACACAAAAGCTAATAATCTTTAAATATTTATAGGAGATATTTTGCCAGCAAATTTGCTTGTTTTTGTAAATAACTTTCGTCCACTGAGTGACACAATATTTGTGTGTGCCTGTCGAGAAGAAACGAGGCCAGCGGACCGGAGTCCTTGGAGCCTGGGTCCCGGAGTCCTTTCCATCCATAAATCAAGGGTCAACGGCGGAGAAGCAGGACCGTACCGGACCGGACAATTGACGTCAACAATAAGTAACAATGATGTCAACTTGTAATTGAATTGATTGACAATATTTCATGGGGAAGAACCAGCGGCCGGCGGGGAGACGCTTCCGGGCCCAGGACGTCCAAGGACCCTTAATGACGAAATTTGTTTGGATTAGCATTAACGTGCTGACGCGGGAAGGACCTCCAAGCGGGTGAGTGGCCATAAAAAACGATACAAAGATTCAATAAAAATACTTTAAGCGGAAAAACAAACTTGAATGGCAAACAAAATAAAGGGGCGCACCAGAGTGGGGGGTGAACTCCGCCCAGGCGATTGAAATGAAAGGGGGAGAAAAACTCGGGCGAAACTCTGGCGAAACTCTGGCGGAACTCTGGGCAAGGACATCGACAGGACACCCTCGTGAAAGCATACGTACATGTTGTACTTTTGACTGCGCTTTTTAGCTAATGAAATCGTTTGCTAAATGAAACGTGAAAAGCCAAATCAAATGTATCTCAGACTCTGCACAGACTTGGCTTCTTTACGTTTTCTCTGCTTGATTCTTTTTCTTTTTTTTTGGCTGTCCTGCCAACGGAAGCGGAAATGTGTCGCCGTTCAGTGGCAGACAGGACAAAGCTTTCGGATTCGCATTCGCAATCGCTTGGAGCAACAAATAGCTGAAAAATTTTAAAATCCAATCTCGACTGCGGTTTGGCCAGCCAATTTAAATCCACTTGAGCGCCGAAGTTTGCTCGATTTGGATTTTGATGTGCGGCTAACTGTGAGTGCGTTTCCGTTTCCGGTTCGCCCAAAAACTCAGCCCGGACGGGGGAGTGGGAGGCGGAGTATAGAAAGCCATAGAAGCGAAGGAGGAGGGGGGCGCTGGGAAGGCGGACGATATTCTGCACTCGGCTGTGCGATTAATTTGTTGATTTATTCGCAACGGAAGGGTTGCTTAATTCCCGCTGACGGTCCTTTTATTTATATGCTTGCCCAAACAAAGGCAGCTAATATCTGGCGGCCAGGTTGGTGGGCTTCTCGCGGGCATATCAGGCCTGCACTCTATCTGATTCACAGACATATGTTTGGTTAATTTTTACAGTTCCAGAGCAATCTTTAAGTTCAACTTGCAACTAAGTAAATGGTTATAGAGACCAGGCATTCCCTTGGATAATTAAGGGATATATTCCGGGTCTATTGGCCATGCTGCTGGAAGGGATACCTTCTAGGAAAACTTCAGGCTGAAATAATTTGTGGCAGGCCAAAAAGTCCAGCGCTGTGATTCATTTTCCTTCTGGTCGGGATGGTCCTTTTTGCCGGTTTTGCATACGCCAGCCAATTACTGCAACATGCACAAACATAAATATTCCCAGCCAGGACAGTGGAAGTCCTGGCCCGTCCTGGCCCGTCCCAGGCCCGGGCAGATTTGTATAGTTGTTGTCTGGTTATCAACTCGCTTCCGGAACTTAATGGCCTGAATCCTTTTGCTGCCTTGATTTGACTCCGCAGACGGAGTGCATTGTCCTTGGTGCTAACCCTTGTGAAGCTCCCAGTGAAGTCCCAGTGAAGTCATCGACTTGGCGCACATTTTCCCCACCCGGTTCGATCAAGTGGCGTGTGCCCTTTAAGTCGGGGGCCTTGCACTTTTTAGTTTACCAATTCGACAATTATCGCCGCGCAACTAATTCCCAGCAGATGCTGGGAAAGGATCCTATAAAGACTCGGCTCGTAACGGATTCCCCAGACTCCCTGCCTTGTTTGCCGTTGGGTTGGGTTTTTAATGCGCTTTTGATGAAGCCATCATGTCACATTACATCAAACCAAACCAAACACAGGCCAAAACAAAGCCAAACAATGCCGGCAACAACGCGCCGCAGATCCTTTGAGTTCCGAGTCCCGAGTCCTGATTCCTGATGCCTGATGCCTGCGAGGGTGTCGTGCACACAGCACACACCCGGGACAGGGATTTGGGCAGGACCATTTAGCAGCGGCAGCGGCAGCAGCAGCTCGAAATCTCATAAACACTTTGCTCGGCACAAATTGAAATCTGGTTAGCCAAACGGACGGAGGGGGTGGCAATTGCCAGCTCCGGTCGGGGTGGCCAAATCCAATCCAAGGGAGGGGTGCTAAACAAACATTGACACGGCATTCAGGGCATGAGGCTGCAGCACTCGAAGAAATATAGTAGACTTGGGGTTCTCAGCTCAGGGAAGTCCCAAGAAATCCAAAGAAAACTGAGTGCGTCTTGAAGAGTTTAGGGGGCATTACCAGTTCGACACTTTCATACTATAACTTTTCAAGAATGTTACTTAAAAATTTCAAGTGAAAATCTCAAAAACTTTTGAAGATATAGCCGGTTTATGGTGGTAGCGGCAGGCAACGGGAAGGGCTTCTCAAAACTTTAATAGTGTTTTTCTTGAAATCCCTTTTTTCAAATAACTCAAAGAGCAATTTTACGAATGCCTTGAAATTTAAACTGACTTATCTTGAATATTTTTACCCTATAGTGAACTGCAATATATATGATTGGTTGAAAGTTGACGATTTGGCGTTAAAAAACGGAAACCTTTTTGATAAAAGTAAATATTTTTCAATAATCATAGTTCATTGTATAGTTCCTATACTATACCTTCTAGTTTAACGATCAGAATCGTGGCAGCAGTGAAAGAATTTGACTAAATTTTCAGCAGTCACACTGGTAAGGCCCCTTAAGATGCAATTTTTACCAGAATCCCCGTTTTTTTGAGTGCACGAAAATGCGTGCAAGCCAGAGGTCAAACGGGGGGTCCCAAGGTGGGCTTGTGGGTGGCGAACAAAAACATTTATTGGCCCGGCAAACGTTTGGTCTTGATGCGCATTAGGCCAGCCCGTGGGACAAGATTCATGACGCCTGATACATCTCGAAGGATGTGTCAGGGCTGTGGGTGCGGCGGGGCTACTTTATTGAATTTATATGGGATCGTAATGGGGATCGTTTAGCAGGGAAGGTCGTGCCGGCCGTTCCCGGTCAAATATTTGCCCAGCAAGGGCAGCAAGGGCCATTTAGGGACATTTGCCCATTTGGGGGCTCAAAAACCAGGGTTTTACAAGTTGCCTGAAATCCGGGGCTTCGGTTAATTGGATATAGCATTGATATAGCATTGAAGCAAGTAAATGTAACTATTCCAAGTCAAGTATTGCCCGGCCAGGGGCGGGGCGAGCTGTAAAAAATAGTGAATTGTCAATTGCATTTTGTCTAATCGTAATTTATTGACCCTCCGCCTCGATGGGCCAACTTGAACCTTCGCATCTTCGATGCCCTCCGAGGCAGGGACAGTGACGGGCACTCCATGGACCATTGTGTGGCCATTGTGACTGTCATTGCAGTCAGTTCGGTTTCGGTTTCGAGTTCGAGTTCAGGCCGGCCCTTCCTTTATACATTTTTTAGTACTTCCCCTCAAGCGGCAGGGAGGGGAAGGGGCAGGGGCAGTGCCACAAACAATGGGCACATAGTAGATGCGCACTGTGCGGCAATGTGTCATGCTTGTTGATTTGTAAGGATGCACGGGGAGGGGGCAGGCCGCTTGAATTGTATTGACCGGAAAATCATAAAGCTCTTTGTTGACTTCGAAAGGGAGGAAATCAAATCGAAGCGGCCTCGTCATGGATCTGGACATCTTTTCCACCGGAAATGTTGCCCAGTGCATTTAATCTCCGTTCCCATCCTCATCCTCAACTCCCTCTCGGTCTCCGTCTCCGTCTCGGTCTTGGTCTTGGTCTTGGTCTCTGGGTTCGATTTTCCATTTCCCGATTTCATAATCCTTTCTCCTTCTTTTCGTTTTGTTTTCGGCTACGAAAAGTCTCTACTTCCGCCGCAAAAGTTGCTGCGATCGTCGGCGTCATTATCATGGAAAATTGTTTATAAGTTGACAGGCAGTAAACAGGATTTGACTGCGGGCATCGGAAATGCTAAGAAGCCAAACTTTTGAATTAAACATTCAACTGCGACAGGAAGTCAACTTTTCCCCGGGCGTGTGTGTGTGGTCCTCTGTCCGGAAAATGTAGAGCAAGTGGAAAAATCGAATCTGCTGATGGGTTAAAGTTGAGTAATTCAAGATGCAATGGGAAATTTGGGAAATCCATCCATGCAGGTGCAGGTTAAAGTGACCACCTAACATAATCTCCCACGTCCTTCCGTCTCAATTAAATCCAACCCATCCACTCCACTCTGCACCACTCTGCACCACACACTCCACTCCATTTAAATCCCGCGCAATTAGGCGGTGGCACTGGGTGGTTCGCCGAGAATGGAGTGGGACGTGCGGTGTGCGCAGGATATGCACGGCATAGGACGCCCACACGGCAGGACACACTCCAGGGCAACCCTTTTAAGGACTTCCGCCGACGGCGCTCCGCTAATTGCCGCCACCGAGCGCAAGCGTTTCCATTGATTGATTCCATCCAGATCCCGCTCTACCGGCCTTTGTCTGCCGGCTCTGTTTGTCTTTGTTTATTTACCAATAATAATGCAATAAAAGGCCAAAAAGGTTGAACCCATTCAAGGAGTGGGCTCACCCTCTCTATTTACTATTTCCTAATTTCTGTTTTCCTATTGCACCTCGAGAAATTGCCCGGGAGAATGTGATTTGTTTTGCCTCTGGGATTTGTTTTGGGCCAAAACTCTGGGGCATTTCCCGGTGTAGCTGCGGTGTAACCCTCCACCTTTCACAGGTGTCCTTCGGACTGCTCTTTTGTCCTGCTAATGGCGCGGTGTCGATGTCGTGGGAAGGCGGTGCAAACTGCACCTTTCAGCCGCTCGCATTCCTATTCAAATTAGTCGATCGACACCACGGCAACCACCGCACCGCACACTCGCCGACGGGGTCATGTGAAAGTGCAAATTTTTATTGGTTTAATGGGGTTTTCCCTTTGTTTTGTCTCCTGTGATTTCGAGGATACCCAACACACACACCAGCGCTAGGACTAGGGGACTGCGGCAGTGGTAGTGGTAGTGGGAGTGCGTGCGTGCGGTGTCCTTTATGCAAATCATTGTAATGCAATATTTAAATTGATGTTCGTGGCTTTTTAATGGCGCACGCAAGCCCCCTCATTCCGCAGCGCCGTCCATTAGGGGTAGCTCGCTCTCCGCGGATCGAGAATGGAATGGAAAAACGAGTATATTTAAGTAACAACTGACTTATTGACATGCTAATTAGGCGCTGATTCTGTGGGAAATGCTGAAAAGCCATGGGAAAAGTCATCGGAGATCCCTTGAACAATTTGAAGCGGCAAAGCAATACTTTAAAATTAGGCACACTCCCCGCCGCATCAGTTGATTTATCAGGGCAATATATAAGGCCGAAACAATATCCATTACGCAGGCAATAGACCGGCTTTATTACCTCCCACCCCGGGGCCCGATTAATTACCAATTTATGATTCCGCAAAGACCTGCTGATCCCTGTTATCCCGGCGTATCCTCGCCATTGTTCACACCCCATTGGAAAGCCCGATTCACACCCATTAAGTGAGTGCGCCAGCACGGTTTGGGTTTGTGCAAACAGCACACATTTCTCTGGGTCAGCAAATCGTCAACATATTGGCCGCATCTTCATAAATAAGAAAGTGTGACCTGTGACCCACGCAGCGGTGGAAAAAAAAAGCGAAACACCCGGAAGAGGGCACGTGCCGGGCGGGGGGGAAAGCCACATAGAAACAATTGACTCTGGACAAGATTACATGGCAGGAAATTCAATTTTAAAAGCAGCTGCCACGTGTCGTTTTAGTGCTTGAAATTGTAACACAAAAGGGTGGGTCCTGCGAGGGGGTGGACTTGTACCCCACCATCCTGTATCGGGCCATCCCATCCCATGCCATCCCATTCCATCCCATCCATCTATCCAGTCATCGTCTATCATCGATGAGACCGATGAGTATGAATACGTAATGCCTAGTCCCTTGTCCGCTTTGAAATTGAGCAATAAACCCGCTGGCGCGCAAATAAACAAAAGCGCGGGACGGCCAAAAGCGAGAGCGGAAACGGAAACACACCACCATCACCATCACCCTCCTGCCCTCCTGCCCTCCTCCCCGCCTTCCCGAAAACAACGTGTTAATTTGCAGGGGGTGGCTTTTTGAGGCCTGCAGCGCTTTCAACTGCCAGCCTTCAGCGTTTCTTGCGGCGGCGGCAGCGGCGGCTAAAAGGGCGTGTGATTGACTTAATTGACTATGAAAATGAGAAATTACATGCAGATAATAACGCTGGTCGCGAAATGAGCAGCAACATTATTAAAAAGCCAAAAACAAGCTGCACAGAAAGGCAGCGCGCCATCGGGCGAGGGCGACGACTTAATTTGATTTGATTTTTCCCAGCTGCCTCCCACTGGTTTTTCCGGCGGTTTTTATGGCCAATTAGAGCCCCGGGCCGCGCCGCGCGACTTTGTAAACGCTGTAAACCCCCATTCCCACTCCCACTCCCGTTCCCAGTCCTATCTCCCGCCCCAGCATCGGTGGAATAACGTTAAAACTATATTTATTGGTAGGTAGTGTCTATGTACATGATGGAAAAAAGAGGAGCCCAAATGGTCTAAAGCTATTTCATGCTTCGCTAAGATGCCAGATCCGAATTGTATGTGTTTTTGATTCCTTTTGAAGAACTTGTCCAATTGTTCCTTGGTTTACATGTTTTATACCGCCACATTATGTTGAGAACTGCAATTACGAGTTTTTGTGTATAATAGATTCATTCAATGTGCATATTTTTATTGTGTATTATAGATTCTTTCATTCCGATTTTTTTTAATTGTAACTAAATAGAGGGGAGAAAAAAAATCAATTGGAAAGGTAAATTTTCAATCCGAAAGTTTTGACTTACACCATTTGGGTACATAGAATTATGTGTCATTTAAACATGCACTTGTACATTTGATATCTGAAAATTTGGGAAATACGAATTTAAAATGATACTCTTAATTAATGAACAAACAAACTTACTTGCTATCGTTGGCAAGGATTTGCGCTATTGGGTGTATTCTGGGGATTACAAATAGAAACATAGAGCAGCCGAGGGAAACGAAGTTCGAAATAATTCAACTGAGTTATTTCGAAACTGTGGATACAATAAATAAATGTGTAATGAATGCTAAGATTACAAAATATATAGAATACCTGAAAGTGCAACCACTTAGCACTGGTTTGTGTTCTTCGTTATCCGAGTATTCGAATTGTATTCGAGAGAGTAGCTAAATTGGTAAACATTAATTTGGAAATATCAATTTTAAATTAAACCTACCCATGTGTGTAATTGACTGCGAATTTGGAGATTGATGTACCATTGAAAAATACAAAGTTATCCAAAAGTTTGCGTAGCTAAGTGTAAATTAGAGTTGGCATGAAATGCCAACAAACTCGAAGAAATGCTTCGTTAAAACTGTGGATACAAAAATGAAATGAATGTGAAAAAGATAAAATGAATGTGATTTACCGATTATATAACCGTATGTGTGTTCTTTTCTCATGATTTGTTGGTGAGGGGGCGAAGGAAGGTGCTGTTGCAAAATTGTAGCGCCGTATTGATGGTTGGTAGGTGTGTGTGTCCCTTTGATTAGAAATATAGAAAATAACAAAGAAAACGATAAGAAAATAATATTAAACTGTCAATGGGAAAGCATATGTAATGGCACTTTGACATTGTGACTTTTCACTTACAAGTTATTCAAAAGGTAATCACAAAACAACTATTGTGGTGTGGTAAAGTGGTGTCGGGATCTGGCATTGGTTGGTCCAATACTAAGCGCCGCGTTTTCCCGCGGCGTTTCCACCTCCTGGGGCTTCGCCATCTAAATCGGAGTCGGGCTCGTCATGAGGCTGTTCGTAGCAGCAGAAA
Source organism: Drosophila ironensis (assembly GCA_021223825.1). Classification (NCBI taxonomy): domain Eukaryota; kingdom Metazoa; phylum Arthropoda; class Insecta; order Diptera; family Drosophilidae; genus Drosophila; species Drosophila ironensis. Next base: position 963,992 of record JAJJHQ010010246.1, read on the forward strand.
ATTATATACACATGTTATTTCGTACCGATCCGCTGGGAGAATATGGGGATTACCTACCTTATTGTTTCTATAACGCTCGGCGCATAGCACCATAGCAACACAGTCTGAACAGATGTAATCGTGGCAAACATTCGGGCCCGAGACCACCTTAAACTTCAAGTACTTGCTCAACTTTGGCACCAATAGGAGCTTGCGGGCCTCGGCCCCGTTGAGGTTCATCACATCTGGCTTGATATCTTTGCACACATCGCAGGTGCGGGAGACTGGAACACGGTCCACCAGATTGCCCATACTGTTGTTGAACACAGACGGCTTTTTCACATCCAAAAAATCTATTTAAATAAAATATTCACGAAAAGCTGAAAACTCAGCTTTTAATTTTTGACCGTTCAGTATGAAGTTGTAAAAATAACTGAGGCTTTCCCTGATTTTCTCGGCTTTATAGCCGAATCAGTTAAAAAATGGTCACAGCCTGCTGTGTTGCACTGCAAAAGGGTTGTCGATGTTTGTTTTTATCGGTACTTGTCACAGGGCTCCCACCATGTTGTCTAGGGCATGGTTGCCAGCACCTGCTTTATACTGCTCTATTCTACCAACTGGCCAGTAAATATCGAACTTGATTTCGCAATGCCAGATTCTTAATTTGATCTTTAAGAGTCTCTTGATTGCTTTTGAAGAAACTATTTTGGGTAGATGCGTTAGTTACACTTCGAGTGTGGACCCTGTACTTAAGTCTATTAGGAAAACGTCTAAATTTTGAAGGCAAGTGCCTTTATTAATTAATAAACAATAGGTACTCCACCCGAGTTTGAATAAAAGATATAAAGGCCTTAGTTATAATTTTAATTTTAGATAATATTCATACAAATTATATGCACACATATCCAGCGCAAAGCAAGTAAGAATTATTATAGTTGAGTCTTTCGACTATTTACATTTAGTGCGTCTAGAGATAAAATTGTGGACGCCGGAGAATCTCGTAGTTAGCGGGAGGTGGTACCCGATTTTTATACCGTGTACCTTAAGGTACAAATGGTATATTAACTTTGTGCAAAGTTTGTAACAGGGAGAAGGAAACGTTACCGACCCCATAAAGTATATATATTCTTGATCAGCATCAACAGCCGAGTCGATCTAGCCATGTCCGTCTGTCTGTCCGTTTGTCTCTCCGCCTGTCTGTCCGTCTGTGTGTATAAACAAGTCGTTCTCGGAATGGTGAGAGCTAGAGGTGTAATTCTTTTTGCTTTAGGTCCATTTTATGTGTACGCAGGTCGAGTTTATTTCACATTTTTGACACGCCCCTTTCCGCCTTCGTAATTTTTATAAATCTGTATTTTCTTCGATAACTTGTACAAAATTAGAGCTAAACCCCTTTTTATACCATGTACCTTAAGGTACAAATGGTATATTAACTTTGTGCAAATGTATGTAACAGCCAGAAGGAGACATCTCCGACCCCATAAAGTATATATATTCTTGATCAGCATCAACAGCCGAGTCGATATAGCCATGTCCGTCTGTCCGTCTGTCCGTCCGTCCGTCTGTCCGTCTGTCCGTCTGTCCGTCTGTCCGTCTGTCCGTCTGTCCGTCTGTCCGTCTGTCCGTCTGTCCGTCTGTCCGTCTGTCCGTCTGTCCGTCTGTCCGTCTGTCCGTCTGTCCGTCTGTCCGTCTGTCCGTCTGTCCGTCTGTCCGTCTGTCCGTCTGTCCGTCTGTCCGTCTGTCCGTCTGTCCGTCTGTCCGTCTGTCCGTCTGTCCGTCTGTCCGTCTGTCCGTCTGTCCGTCTGTCTGTATGTATGAACACCTCGTTCTCGGAGATGGTAAGAGCTAGAGGTCTAGTTATTTTTGCTTTTGGTGTGTTATTATTGCAGGCAGATCAAGTTTATTTCAAATTTTTGCCACGCCCCTTTCCGCCTTCGTAATTTGCATAAAACTGAATGTACCTCGACACATTAGCCCATAACTTGCACAAAATAAGAGGTAGAGACCTATTTCTTTTTGCATTATGTTTGTTTAGCAATTACGCAGATAATGGTGTTATTGGATTTTTGCCACGCCCCTTTCCGCCTTCGTAATTTGCATAAAACTGATTGTTCCTCGACACATTTGCCTATAACTTGGACAAAATAAGAGTTAGAGACCTATTTCTTTTTGCAACATGTCCGTTTAAGTATTGCGCAAATCATGTCTTTCTTGGATATTTGCCACGCCCCTTTCCGCCCTCGTATTTGCAAAATAATAGATATCTTCGAAATGGTAGAAGCTAGAGGCATAATTTTCAGTCCAATAAGTCCACTGATCGTCAAACACGTACGTGCAAAATTACGGACGGATCGGACAATAAATATAGAAGATATGGCCAATTAAAGTTTTACCCACCCCTTCTCTAGGCAACGGCATGCCGCACATAAACCTAAATTTGGTGAATTTTTTGAAAAAAAAAAAATAAAATCAAAGAAATGGTTCATAAAGAAAAGAGGTACATGGTATCTTGTTGTCGAGAAATCTCGACTACAGCGTTCCTACTTGTTCTTTTTGCGTTAGGTCCGTTTAACTATTACGCAGATAATGTGATTTTAGGATTTTTGATTTCCGCCCTCGTATTTGCAAAAAAATTGATATCTCCAAAATGGTCACAGCTAGAGACATAATTTTGGGTCCGCTGATTGCCAAACGTGTGCATTACGTCTAGATCGGACAATAAATATAGAAGATATGACCAATTAAAGTTTTACTCACCCCTTCCCACGGCAACGGCTTGTCGTGGCAAGAGATTTACATGGTATCTCGTTGTCGAGAAATCTCGACTACAGCGTTTCTATTTGTTATACCATGTACCTCAAGTTACAAATGGTATATTAAGGCGGACGGACTAACGGACATGGCTGAATCGACTTGGCTGATCAAGAATATATATACCTTATAGGGTTGGAAACGCTGCCTTCTGCCTGTACATTTGTACAAGCTTACAATACCATTTGTACCTTAAGGTATGTACATGGTATAAAAAGCAATTTGTGGCACCAGAATATTAGCCCAGAAAAATTTTAGGGTCCTACTTCACATTAGACCTACTAAAAAATCGAGCTTTAGTATTCATCTCTGGCTTCTAAGATTCCATTGGTTTTGATAATTATAAAAATAAAGGGAAAAGTAAAAAAAAAGTTTCTTGTAAAAAGCAAAAAGAGACGAAGGTGCCAATACTGTTTGTCACTTACTTTCCATATTTTTTAATAAAGAAAAAGCAATATAGAAAAAAACAAATTAAATAATAAAAGCGGGGAAAATACTCAGAAGTGCGCGAGTCCTTGGATGGAATAAAATTAAAAATGTACGTGTTCAATTTGCAATTGTTCATTAAAATAAAAACAGTTAAAATAAGAAAAAAAATAAGCCGGGGAAGAACAATGATGCATTAGAGTCCTTGGATGGTAAAAAAAATAAACGAGCAAAAAAAAAGAATAAAATAAACTAAATATATATTTAGCAAAACAATAAAAGTGACGACCTTTCCGCTCGAGGGCGGAATAAACTGTGAGGATTGTATGCATGGCTGTTCAGAGGTAAACCCAATCGCCTGTAGAAACGCAGTTGTCGAATTTTAGCCCCTTTTGCGATTGGAGCTCACGTTCACATTGTTTTGGCCGCTTAAAGTTTTTTCGATAACTTTTTGCCGTATATCGGCCAAATTTTGTCCGAACTCTTCATGGGGAGTCCAATTATCGATCCCAATCACTATGCCGTTGTCATGCCTATATCTTCTATATTTATTATCCGACATGGATATTAACTTCTTTTCGCTAGTTTCTTAATATTTATTTTTCATGTCAAGACAGCAAATATTGTAAAGGCGTGGCGTTCCTAATAAAAAATTGATTGATTCGTAAGCTTGTAATATTCAGTGAATCTATGGTACATGGTATCTCGTTGTCGAGAAATCTAGACTACGGCTTTTGTACTTTTTAAAACTTGTGGTGAACTGGTATCACAGTTAAAAAATTTTGGCAGCCTGCTTTGTTGCATTGGAAAAGGGTAGTCGATGTTTGCTTGTATCGGTACGTGTCACAGGGTTCCCGCCATGTTGTGTGGGACATGGTTGGCAGAATTTGCTTTATACTGCTCTATTTTACCAACTGCCCTTCCAACTTGATTTCGCCATGCCCGATACTTAATTTCCTTGATCTTTGTAAACGCTGTAAACCCCCATTCCCACTACATTTCCCATTCCCAGTCCTATCTCCCGCCCCAGCATCGGTGGAATAACGTTAAAACTATATTTATTGGTAGGTAGTGTCTATGTACATGATGGAAAAAAGAGGAGCCCAAATGGTCTAAAGCTATTTCATGCTTCGCTAAGATGCCAGATCCGAATTGTATGTGTTTTTGATTCCTTTTGAAGAACTTGTCCAATTGTTCCTTGGTTTACATGTTTTATACCGCCACATTATGTCGAGAACTGCAATTACGAGTATTTGTGTATAATAGATTCATTCAATATTCAATATGCATATTTTTATTGTGTATTATAGATTCTTTCATTCCGATTTTTTTTAATTGTAACTAAATAAAGGGGAGAAAAAAAATCAATTGGAAAGGTAAATTTTCAATCCGAAAGTTTTGACTTACACCATTTGGGTACATAGAATTATGTGTCATTTAAACATGCACTTGTACATTTGATATCTGAAAATTTGGGAAATACGAATTTAAAATGATACTCTTAATTAATGAACAAACAAACTTACTTGCTATCGTTGGCAAGGATTTGCGCTATTGGGTGTATTCTGGGGATTACAAATAGAAACATAGAGCAGCCGAGGGAAACGAAGTTCGAAATAATTCAACTGAGTTATTTCGAAACTGTGGATACAATAAATAAATGTGTAATGAATGCTAAGATTACAAAATATATAGAATACCTGAAAGTGCAACCACTTAGCACTGGTTTGTGTTCTTCGTTATCCGAGTATTCGAATTGTATTCGAGAGAGTAGCTAAATTGGTAAACATTAATTTGGAAATATCAATTTTAAATTAAACCTACCCATGTGTGTAATTGACTGCGAATTTGGAGATTGATGTACCATTGAAAAATACAAAGTTATCCAAAAGTTTGCGTAGCTAAGTGTAAATTAGAGTTGGCATGAAATGCCAACAAACTCGAAGAAATGCTTCGTTAAAACTGTGGATACAAAAATGAAATGAATGTGAAAAAGATAAAATGAATGTGATTTACCGATTATATAACCGTATGTGTGTTCTTTTCTCATGATTTGTTGGTGAGGGGGCGAAGGAAGGTGCTGTTGCAAAATTGTAGCGCCGTATTGATGGTTGGTAGGTGTGTGTGTCCCTTTGATTAGAAATATAGAAAATAACAAAGAAAACGATAAGAAAATAATATTAAACTGTCAATGGGAAAGCATATGTAATGGCACTTTGACATTGTGACTTTTCACTTACAAGTTATTCAAAAGGTAATCACAAAACAACTATTGTGGTGTGGTAAAGTGGTGTCGGGATCTGGCATTGGTTGGTCCAATACTAAGCGCCGCGTTTTCCCGCGGCGTTTCCACCTCCTGGGGCTTCGCCATCTAAATCGGAGTCGGGCTCGTCATGAGGCTGTTCGTAGCAGCAGAAAATTATATACACATGTTATTTCGTACCGATCCGCTGGGAGAATATGGGGATTACCTACCTTATTGTTTCTATAACGCTCGGCGCATAGCACCATAGCAACACAGTCTGAACAGATGTAATCGTGGCAAACATTCGGGCCCGAGACCACCTTAAACTTCAAGTACTTGCTCAACTTTGGCACCAATAGGAGCTTGCGGGCCTCGGCCCCGTTGAGGTTCATCACATCTGGCTTGATATCTTTGCACACATCGCAGGTGCGGGAGACTGGAACACGGTCCACCAGATTGCCCATACTGTTGTTGAACACAGACGGCTTTTTCACATCCAAAAAATCTATTTAAATAAAATATTCACGAAAAGCTGAAAACTCAGCTTTTAATTTTTGACCGTTCAGTATGAAGTTGTAAAAATAACTGAGGCTTTCCCTGATTTTCTCGGCTTTATAGCCGAATCAGTTAAAAAATGGTCACAGCCTTCTGTGTTTCACTGCAAAAGGGTTGTCGATGTTTGTTTTTATCGGTACTTGTCACAGGGCTCCCACCATGTTGTCTAGGGCATGGTTGCCAGCATCTGCTTTATACTGCTCTATTCTACCAACTGCCCAGTAAATATCTGACTTGATTTCGCGATGCCAAATTCTTAACTTGATCTTTAAGAGTCTCTTAATTGCTTTTGAAGAAAGTCTTTTGCGTTAAGGCGTAAGTTACACTTCGAGTTTGGACCCTGTACTAAACTCTATTAAGAAAACGTATAAATTTTGATTTAAGGCTTACTAGCCTATGGTAATAAATAAACAATTGGTACTCCACCTGAAGATGAATAAAAAATATAAAGGCCTTAGTTCTAATTTTAGATAATATTCATACAAATTATATGCATACATATCCAGCGCTAAACAAGTAAGTTGAATGTCTCGACTATTCAAATTTAGTGCCTCTAGAGATAAAATTGTGAACGCCGCAGAATCTTGTAGTTAGCGGGAGATGGTAGCCGATTTGTAATACTTGTGATGGTATCGGAATATGTAATTAGATTTTTTCTATCCACTATAGTCTCCAACATATAGGCATTCATACGGACGGACGGAAAGACTGACATGGCTAGATCGTCTCGGCTGGTGATGCTGTTCGGTTTTATTTTCTATATATTGTATTCTCTAAGATCTAGGTGGTAGGATATATAGAATGACCCAGTTACAGGGTGGTTGCTGCATATTTAAGTTGGCCAAGGTTCAACAATATATGTATTTCCTAGGATTTCTGAAGCAATCTGCGGGGTATTCCGAATGGAAATTTACAATCTGCGAACTGTAATTAACTTGGCTCTGCAATCTGGTCACCGCATTTCCCATGCACTATATGTGCGCGCCACGTATCGATTATTTTATTAATTGTAATCTTATTTATTTCCCCCCACCCGTCTCCAATTTCTGGCCGCAGTGCGGTCTGTGCTGTTCAGTTTTGTGTTTAATTTCCACGTTTATTTTGTGATAAATTTATTATTTGATCGGCTATACATACACATACAGGTATGTGTGGGTTTTAATCAATTTTTCATTACAAACTGACTGGGTATCCGTATCTGTATCTGTATCTGTATCTGTATCTGTATCTGTATCTGTATCTCTGGCCCCACAAAGCACGGGTATCTGTATCTGTGTCGTCCGTCTGCGGCTTTATCAATGCCAAATCCGAAATGGGGTTCCAGTGTTAGTTACAGTTACGGTTTGGGGTCCGGCCACTCGGAAATCGCCACCGGCCATCGTTCCCTGGTCGAGTGTTGCAAGCGATGGCGTCCCCATCCATTTGGCCGCCACTGACAAGTGTTGCGTGGCGCCGGTATCGGTATCGGAATCGGAATCAGAATCCGTATCGAAATCGGCCGGGCTGCCTTGCTCCCATTACCCAATTCGCGAGAAAAGAGCTGGGCAAACACAATCTCAATTACACGGGCCCCTAACTTGGGCTATATCGACGTAACATATATACTATATACTCGTACAAATACATATATTTTTACAATTGCAAGAACATAGCCTAGTCATGGTGAAACCAGAACAAAAGACACATTTGTTAATTTAAAATACTCTTTATAACTTCAAAGGATAGTAAGTTGGTTTGTGTTTATTGGGTAATTAAACTTAAATTGTTAGTAAAATCGTTGCTTAGCTGTAATTATTTTGAACGCAGATATACCATAAGTAATTTAGAATTGTGCCTAGTACTCTACAATTGTTCCTTGTAGACGGTACCACTGGGATGGGATGGAAGCAAATCAAATGAAGTCGTAGAAACAATTATTTTGGTATGCGTCAAGGATAACGTAGAGTTAATAACCCTCTTTGGGTGGCATTAAATGATTAAATGATTACTATGACATTGTCACTTAAAGGAACCCCTGAATAGTCACTGGATAAGCAGATACCACCCAGAAATCGAGCTGAATCGAGTGAATCCGGAGAGTAACTGGGTGATAAGGAACACGTTTGCACTTGACATGACGGTCATGCGTGTGTGACCAATATTTTTGTGTTGGGACGGGGGATCGTACCGAATCGTATCGAATCGGAATGAAATGGAATGGATTGACCAAATAACTGTCCGGCGGTTGTGAGACATATCGCTGATATCGCCGGACCGAGGTCCGTGCCCCATTCGCGGAAAGGGGCCGCCTGGGGGGCAAGGAGGGGTCGGCAATCAGCTTGGCGCAGCGTGTAAGAGTCGCAGGTTGTCCAACAGTCAAACAAGGCGGCTTATCAAAATCGCCGGAGGTGCTGGAAATATTATTAGTTTATTTCACGATTGGGCCAGCCAGCTAGCTAGTAGCTACCTAGCTGGCCATTCGTATTCCCATTCGTATCACTCGTAATCTAGATCATTGAATTGTATTGAAATGTACTCACTGGGCCCCATATATTCGTACTGCCAGCACATACGTGTGTATACTGTATGTGTGTATACTATATAGCGATGCGTATGTACTGGCCACAATCAACATCCTGTACGATCCGATCCGATACGATCCGATCCGATCCGGGTGATATGGGTATGCAAATGATTAGGCGGCGATTACGATTGTGATTACGATTATGGTTTTGGGGTGTACCTGGATTTCAGACACTCCCACTCCAGTCCGTCCGCTCCACTGCAGAGCACAACGCACACAACACCCACTACCCCCCGGATACCGGTAATCGATTGCTTTATGGCCATATTGCCATTCAAACGGGTTGCTCCTGGATTATGGCCCTCCCCCCAATAAACGGTGGCAGCAATTATGTACTTCTGGTAATTTGCTGCCCGAGGGCCACTGCGTGCTTCGATTTTCGATTGGGGGCGGGGGATCGGTTTGATGGCAGGGGGCTACCTGTTCTACCTGTTATCACTAGGACCCGGATTATGCATCTATAATTATAGAGCTTAAGTTGCGAACCGGCTGCAATTTTAATCCGAATGCTTGTAACAAGATTGGGTAACTTTATTGGAGTGGAAAGTATCGAGAAATTCGTTGGAGATAATAGAACATCTACAAGTCTGAGCCATAAACCCTATTCCAGCTTGTTTTGATTCCGAATGCAAATATATTGATTACCTCAATATACTCGTAGCATTATGGATTTCAAGATGTTTATTCCACAAGACCTCATTATGGATCGCTTATTACCTTGGATTGCCAGTTTTATGGCTACGAACTCGTTTGGAAAACAATTACCATTCGAAATGACGTCACCGCTCACTGCGACGGGTATAGCAATCGATTAAGATCGTAATCCCAACGGTTTACCCCACAGTGTTCGTTCGCAGTGTTCCAATCATGACCGTTCCTCATGATTTGGTACCAGTGATTACCGATTACCCGGGCAGCGATCACCTTTCTCCGTGGTCAGTGCTCCCCCATTAAGATTGGGATAGATCCCCGAAAAAAACAACTCGATCGCCGCGATCGTAAACCCATGTGTACTATATAAGTAGTAATTAAATGAAGTGGAGAACGCGCTATGATCGTGCTGGCCGGCGTATGTGGGGGCACTTTTTATGGCACTTCACTTGCAGTCGTTGAGTTTATGGCCAGCGTGTTTCGATTTCGTTTCCAATTTCGTTATTGATGGGTTGCTGCAACACCGACCCGCTATTTGGTACTCGATGTTTATTAATACTCCAATTAGCTGCCCATTACACCTGAGGCCCCATAAAACTATATAGTACATTCTATCCCAATATATTTGAGCGAAATGTACGAAACTCGGAATATACTCTAATATATAGTAAGTTGTAGATATTGTAGATAGTGCGCAACGGCAATCCTTTAATAGAATTTCATTTTGCGCTGGCATGTGGCTCCACTTCATCCAAGTGGCAGTTATTCTATTGATGAGTAATTTAATTTGTCGTTTATTAGAATAGCACTCGTTTTATTTTATGAGATACTCCAGCGCCTCTACTTGACTTCGAGTTGTTTATTTGCCAAATGTGTCAGCCAACGCTATATGGCCACTGGGCCATAGTATCTCTCGCTTTGCCACACAAGTGCATGATGATATGTACGCGTATACATATCTCTGCTCCTGTTAATCGAACCTCAGTCGGAGCCACCAGACGCGCCAGAAGCATTCCTGGTTTGGTCTGGTCTGGAACACCACCCACAGGTCTTATCAATGCCCGGGGAAATAATATTGTTTTGGGGCCGTCGTAATCGGCGGATGGATTACGATGCCAATCGCAAAACGGTAGCTAACAACCATAATCAAGAACGTATTTATGGTGTGTCCAACATGTTTATAGTGCGCCTACAAATTCGAAACTCAAACCTAATGCCAAGAAATTTTACGATACTTACGTCCATAAAGTGCATACAGGAAGAACTTCTTTTCGCCAATAAACCTGAACTTTGTATGGGTCTAATCGATTAATGTTTGTTGTACAAATAATGAGTTTTATTTGAACTTCGATTCTTCAGTAGGGGGTTTATGAAATCCTTGATTTTTAGCTTCGTCGAGCTTCGGCAAACTTTGCAAGGTGTTTTCGTTAAAATCCGAACCTCAAGGGACTCAGAAACCATATAACTTTCTGTCTTGAAACTTCCCAGGATCAATAAATAGACTTGTTGCTTAAATTTTTGTAAATGGTTTTTATTAAATCTCTAAAATGTATTTTGCAGATGCAGTAGTGTTTGCTTCGTTTTGTCTGTATCGTCCTCGTCGTTGTATCGCGTTCGTCCTGTCCGGGGTCCTGGTCTCCTTCTGTTAACATTTACGAACTCATTACTGTCTATAAATTCAAAGAGTTTTTCACTACTTGCTAAACTCACACGAAAAAAAATATCGATTACGACTAAGTGTCTACATTACGTTTTCATATATACTCATAAAAAAAAAGTTTTTTAAATTCTGTCTAAAAAATTTGAACATTAATTACGCTTGATTTTAGTTATATTTATATAGTATATAGTACAGATTTAGTTGTATTGCCATTAATGTAATTTTTTTAGGGGTTTCTTTATGTACATTGTTTTTTTGGGTTTCACTTAGGTCTATGAAAAAAAAAACAAAAAAAAATATATATTTATGTGAATGGCTAGTTTAGATTTTATAAGTATTATCAACTTTAGTGCAGCAAAACCGTTTTGGACTAAAGTACAAGAAATATCCAAATTGGAAAACCCTACTGAGGCTCTTTTAGAGTTCTATTTATTTATTTTAATATATATTTTGGGGTTGCAACATTTCTAGTAGCCAGATAAAAGTTTGCTTGCCGTTCAAAAAAAAAAACATGTAAATGGAATTTACTCTTGCGAATACAAAAAAGTGTAGCATTTTCGGGGAAAATGTACCCAAACTCCATTCAGATGATCCTTTTATCTGATTACTAGGATGAAGTTTTATAATTTTTTAGTTTTTTTTGCATTTGCATTTTTCTTTTGGTGCCTTCCCCTGACTAAGTGGACCTTTAGGTTCTTGGGGCATAGGTTTTCCGGGTTTTTGTTGGGTTTTCTTTTGCTACATTTCATTTAGGGGCTTACGGGCTAGTGGTATTTTTTTGGGGACTTCCCCGCGCTAACATTATGTACAGGAATGTGAAGCTACGAGCTAATTGTGATTTTGGGGCATATCGTATTTATATTTATTTCATTTTTGGCTTCTCCTCGGCCCTTGTCCTTTTGCATCTCCGACTGTCCTTCATCTCCGTGTTGTATTGCAGTTAACCCTCACTTATTCGATTGGCTCCAGGCCCCGTCCCCGTCCCCATTCCCATTCCCATTCGCATCTCCATCGGCCATCCCGCATCACACACCCCCCCAGCCCATCCGTAGGGACTAGCAATATTAGGGCCACCACCTGGCCTGGGCATGGGCGTGCTGGGCATGGGCATGGGCCATCCCGTGGGCATGGGCATGCAGACCGGCGGCCGCAGCTGCCGCATGCTGGTAGGCAGCCGCTCCGTTCAGGGCGACCAGGTGATGGGCGGCGGCGGCGTTCTGCATCGCCGTGGCCGTCGACACGGACACACAGTCCGGCCCCAGCTTGGAGTCGCCCAGACAGGGCTTACCATTCCTCACCAGCACCGGCACGGCAACGCGACGCGGCGAGGGCAACGCGGACGGATGGTGCGGATGGGTGGCATGGCCGTGCAACAGACCCGGATGGCCCTCGTAGCCCTTCTCGTTCTGGGCCCGCTTGGTCTTGTAGCGATGGTTCTGGAACCAGATCTTCACCTGCGTGGGCGTCAGGCGGATCAGACTGGCGAGGTGCTCGCGCTCGGGGGCGCTCAGGTAGCGCTGTTGGCGGAACCGACGCTCCAGCTCGAAGGTCTGAGCTTTGGTGAACAGGACGCGGCGCTTGCGCTTCTTGCTGCCCGGCAGGCCGTCGCCTCCGGGTCCGCCGCCGCCTCCACTGCCGTCCGCATCGTCCACGTCGTCGATGTCCTCCTCGTCGATCCCATCCTCGTTCAGGCTGTCGTCGTGACCGCTGCTGGCCCCGCCGTTCATGCCGTCGTGCTTGAGGCTGTTGTTGTTGTTGGTGCTCGTGTTGTTATTGTTGTTGTGGAGGGCATGTGCCGCAGATCCTGGTCCGCCGGCGGTGGCAGGACCCGAGCCCGGTGCGTGCAGATTGTTGAGGGCATCGCCCACGGAGAGGGCGTCACTGTCCGCCGAGCGGCTGTAGGACTTGTAGTCGCCGGAAAGGGCCGGCGAGGTCTGGCAATTGGAGCCGATGTAGGTGTAGGAGACCTCGGAGGTCACCGGAGAGGTGCTATCGGGGCTGGCGGGCTGTTGGGTGCCTGTAGAGGTAGCAAAAGATTGAGGGAAATACGAGGTTAGTTGGGGAATTCATCAGGAAAACTCAAGTCAATTAAGGCAAAACAAACTGAATAGGTCTTTAATTTTCTGTTCATTACATTGACAGACTATTGTCAATTTATTGCTTAAAGCAGAAGGGTAATTTTAAACTTAGTGGGTCTTAAAGGAAACCTAAATGTCTGCTGTTTTCTGTTCATTACACAAAGTCTGCCGATTTGTAGCTTTTATAAAAGGGTTCTGTTTTAAAGGCAACTTAGAGGACTTTAATCTTCCGCTCATTAGTCTTTAGTCATATAACATGATTCATAGAATCATTTTGAACGACTTTAAATTAAACAACTGTTGCTAAAAACTTTCACATACAACATGTAACTCATGTTACACGGGAAATGACGAGTTTCCTATTATTCAAAAACTGCAAACATTCCCCGTTTGTCATTTGCCTCTTTCGGAATGTATTTAGTGAAAACAATGAATTCCCAATGCTCCCGCCATACTTTAACCCTAATTGTGGCAGCCTACAAAATGGCAGCCTCAGTATTTGAAAATCAGATCCTCTCGCAAATAACCTTTTAGGGATCCAGCCAAAACAGCAAACACCAAAACAGGCGCCCGAGCCACGGAAATTTCTATGGCAAACATAACAAAGGCAACGGCAACGCGAGAGCGATGGGACATTGAAATTGAAATTTGTCAGCAATTGAATTGCCTTTTTGTGTGTTGCTCGTAAATTAATGCACCGACACACCCCTCAGTGTTGCCTCTCCAACGGCAACTCCAACTCCATTGCCGGGATCAGAATGATCGGGCAAAATCGCCGGAAAACAGGGGAAAGTCAGTACTGCAAATTGGATTAGGCGCGACATGAGGCTGTGGCCAACTGCCAGATGCATTGCATGCGGCAAATCAACCCCCGGACACAACTACCCTAGGTGGCATGAAACACCCCGCACAGCACCGCAAATATCGACATGGGTCTGCCTAATAACGTCAATTAGGTCTACCTGGATAGATCACAGGGATCACAGCGATCTGCTGCTGACTGCTGACCTTCGGGCCTTCGGGCCTGTACCAGGATGCTAATGAAAGGACGGGACAAGGACAAGGACAAGGACAACGACAACGACAAAAGCCAAACCTCAAAAACACACATCAATGGGCCGGCCAGAGTCTGGGCTCTTCCGGTTCTCGCCCACTTTTGATAGACTCTGTGATTTATCGGCGGGCGTGTTCGGATCGGCAGCCAAATGGGGCGGGATCCTGTGGCAACCGCAGCCTCGCATTCCAGTCGTTGCAACATAATAAGGATCACTTGGGGTAGCTCCCCCTGAACGGGAACCTCCGAAGACCCCACCAACCCGATTGACTAAACAAAACACTTGGCACAGAAAGGCTACGAAAATGAAGAAGTAGGAGCAGCTAATGCTCATCCATTAGTTGCATTTACCCCTCGGGCTGGCTCACCATGACAACTCAACAAATTAATAACTTAATATAATCAAAACGACTCCTCCTCAACGCGACTCCTTACAGCTGTGAAAATTCCCAAAAAAAAAGAGGAATAACACTGAGCAGACGGCAAGCGGGCAGCAATTATAATTTGAGGCTAAACAAAAAGGAATAATAAAAAAAAATATACGAAAAAATCGAAAAGGACGAGGCGGAAGTGCGTGCCATAAATTTCCAGGACGAGGAGAGTGTTTGGGCCGCAACAACAGCGATCGAACGATTGACTGACTCTCCTGCCCTGAAGGACACAGGGCAACGGCAGCAGCACCAACAACAGGGCTAATCCTTAAGTGTGAAGCGCATACAAACTATTAGTCAAGATTATAGGGAGTGGGTATGCGACTGGGACTGGGAGTGGGACGGAGGACGGGGACCCCACCCCCGGTTAGGGAAATCCCCAACCCCCGAAAAGGATGACCCGGTGCGATCCTGAAAACGAAGCGAATAAAAAACGCAGCTCTGGCACGAGGGTTGGGCACCTGAATCGAGAGTCCTGGGTCCTTGGTGGGCAAACACAGCTGCCTCGCCTCATCGCTCGACTGACCGAGTGAGTGGCTGGCAATTATTTTTTTTTCCACAACACTTGCCACTCCAAGGGGCAGCCTTTTGTTGGCTGCAGCATATCTGACAAATTGATGGGTTAATTGGGAAATCATTGGGGTCTTTATCTATGTTTTTTTCTGATTTTTCTAAGACTAACTAGCAGCTTTGATTGCTTTCATTTCAGATGCATTGGAAAGAAAAGCCTAAGTGGAATGGAGATGTTGCAACCATGCTTTTTTAAGGAATATCAACTGCAAGGACTTGGGCTTTTGGGGTGAGTGATGAGCTTTATTATGACATCTCCGCTTGAATTAAACTTTGGGATCCTCTCAACTCGAATTTAAGCTTAACTTTAGGATATAGCTTTTGGGCCACTTACCGTAGAGTTCGTTCTCCTTGATCCACGCACTGCGTCCCGAGTGCTGGAGCATTGTTTGGGCCATGTGGTGGTAGGAGGACATCTCGTCCTGGAAGCTGCCGGCAAAGTTCTTGGGCAGATTGGGCAGGTTGGGCAGGTACTGGCCGGCGGCCACGGCAGCGGCTGCGGCGGCATTGTGGCTCGCCAGCAAGTGGGCGGCCGCATTGGCATGGGCGTGGCTCACATCCCCGCCAGCAACGCCGCCGGCGGATTGGTGATGCGCCAGCGGCAGCGGAGCCACCGCCTGCTGGTGATGATGCAGATGCGGATGCTGGGGCTGGTGGTGGGCATGCGAGTGTTGCTGCTGCTGTTGCTGCTGCTGCGCGTGAGGGTGCTGCAGGTGCGAGTGCTGCTGCTGCGGATGCGCATGATGCTCGGTTGTGTGGTGCTCCGACGGAGCTCCCGCCGCCACAGCGCCCGCTCCTGCACCGCCGGCGGCCTGCTCCTCCGCGGATCTACCGGCGGGGGGGGGGGACAGCGCCGAGGGCGGGGCATGCGGGCCGCTTGACTCACCCGCCGGGTGGTGCTGGCTCAAATCACTGCCATGTTGCTGCTGCTGCTGCTGCTGGGCGGCTGCAGCGGCGGCGGCCGCCGCGTTCTTCAGCTCGGAGCCCTCCAGGTTCAGGATGTCCGATATGTGAAAGCCGGAGCGCTGCGAACTGGGCATCTTGGCGTCGAACAAGCTGCAATTTGAAGAATTGAAGAATTCGATTACAATCAAGGAAGACACAATTCGATTACAATCGATTATAATATGGGTTGCCAAAGAATAATACAAGAGTCAGCTAGGCAGCATTGAAATGCAGTTGCCAAAAAATGCTTTCCAAGCCAATGAAACCGATATTTCTGCTAGTATACTTTTAATTGCCACGGCAAGTGATTAATGATGAGCTGGGTATGGGGAATTAAAATACAAGAGAAGGTCCGGGACGGGACATCGGCCGGGAAGATGTCCCATTGAGTGCAACATCCGGTGTCGGTCTTATGAATGGCCGGAAGGTGCAACAAAGGCAGCATCGTCTGGGAATTACCCGGGCTACCTGTGCTACCTGCCGCGCTCTGACTTTCACAGATTTTCACAAGATTTTCATACGATTTTCGCCTGATTTTCGCACTTGCCCATCGCAAGTGAAATGCGAGTAAGGCAGCGTGATTAAGAGCAGATCCTGCCCGGGGCAGGGTGCGGAATTAACTTTGATTAAGTGCACGCAAATCGTTGGATTATTGACACCTAGTCCGGCGATCCCAAATTTGATTTTCCCCTAATACCATCAACAATTAAAACGCGTAGGATCTACCTGCCTGGGTCGGCGGGGGTCAGGTCGAAACAGGTCGAGCCTGCCACATGCCCGAGAGCGTTGCTTCCGGTTTTTCCCTGACACCTCGAGATTTTCCCATCCCATCCCATGCCAGGCCGTGCCATTGCCATTGCCATTGCCATTGCATGGCATGCCATCCACTCCCGACTTGCGAAATTCCCACGCCAGGATGGACATTCCCCGTTGTCCTGTGCGGGATTCCCTCGGCCAGACAGTGTGACGCCAGAGGCTCGCAGGTCCTGCTGTCTGGCGAGTGAGTCTGTTGCACACATGTTCCGCCGATTGGGGTTTCCCTGCACGGGAATTTCAAATGTCTAAGCCAGGCAGGACATCGCTGTATTTCCCGATCGCCAAAGAGACAGGACCTTGAGTACTTGCCAGATCAGCCAGCGGGGGAAATACGTCCTGTCCGCCATCCGCTATCCGCTATCCTGTATCTGTCTCAGTCCTGTCCCTGCATCTGCACCGACAGCTCGTCGGGATTTGGCTAATTTGGCAAGTGGCCTCCAGTCGGGATTAGCCGGACAAGTCCATTAGATAGAGTCGAGTCTGGGCCAGGACTAAAGCTAGCCGGGAGCCGAGGGTTTGCAGGGGTGTGATTGGGATTTCGGGCTCAAGCTTAGCAGCGGGCTAAGGAAAATAGCTTAGGGAGGTTGGTCTATCTGGTACTCCGCGACATTGCCGTTCAAATTCCACTTAGAATGTGGAATTTGCCGGTGAAGGTCTTACAAATATGTGGGTTCAACGGGTTCTTAAACAAGCTTTGGGTTAGTCCCCTGCATATCCTCCCTCTATCCACTCGTTCATTCCGTGCTTACCCGGGCAGAGCGTTTCGTAGGGCCGCCGGATAGAAGGCGGCCGGCAGGAGGGCGTGGCTCCAGGGCGGCAACAGGATCGGGGACCAGGGCAGGAAGGGGGCAGCTGCCGCAGCGGCCACCGCCGCTGACGACGGCACCATCAGGCTGCTCATGCTGTGGAGTCCGGGGAAGCCGCTGAAGGCCGCCGCTCCCGTCGGTATCCGGAGGTGTTCCGGCGCCAGGCCGGAGCTCGGATTACCGCCGGACAGGGCGGCGTGGGCGGCGGAGAGGGTGGGCACGGTGGTGCTGGCGGTGCTGAAAACTTTGGCCGACCGATCGCGGTCCTCCCGGTCAAGTTTCTCCCGCTCCCGCTCCCGTTCTCGCTCCCTTTCCCGCTCCCGTTCCCGTTCCCGATCCCGCTCGCGTTCGCGTTCCTTCTCCTTTTCCAGGGACGGCGTGGAGGTCCTTAGGGGCCGCTTGGGCGTGGACGGTGTGGCCGGGGAGGCGGGACTCACGGTGATGGCGCTCTGGGGCGAGGCGGGCAGGCTGCCGGCGCTGCCGAGTCCGCTGCTGTTGTCCCGGTCCCGCTCCCTTTCCCGCTCGCGCTCGCGCTCACGCTCCTTCTTCGACGGTGTCCGCTCCAAGGACCCGGAGCTGGTCATCTCGCTGCAGGGCGATCCCGCCACGGAGCCGGAGCCGGAGTTCGATTTGCGACGCTGCGGCACGGGCGGCGGCGTGGGCGGACTCTTGCGTTTCTCCGCCACTTTGGAGGCTTTTATTGGGGGTTCGTCGTGTGTTGGGGGGGAGATTCTGTTTTTTTTTGCTTGCGATAAAGTTTGCAATGGGGAAAGCACGCCAAAAAAAATTTGATAGCACTTTATATGTCACTGCGGTAGTATCCTTGGCGGCGGGTAGAGTGTATCCTTGGTCGGGCGGCAGTATCTTATTAACAGAGATCAGCACATAGTTCCGCGGATCGGTTCGGATCGGAGCGCACTCTAAACATTCCAAACTGAAGTGTCATCAACAACTAACGAGGCATCAAGAACTCGACACGAGTCCAAGTCTGGCGGTTCAGCCAACGGCAGAAAAGTACCAGAAAGACTCACTCCACTCTGTGTGTGTGCTCTGTGTGTGCTCTGTGTGTTGTGTGCATCTGCATCCCTCATTGGTATATAGCGCGCACACAGCGACAGATACGCGGCCTCACAGATACACACCGATACACAGACACACACTCTGGAGAGACTCTCGGCTTTGTTGGGCGCGCTAAGTGGCTTCTCATGTCCTTTTCAACAAGGATACGGGGCAACAATGTGAGTGGCCATTCAACCACCAAGTGAATCGCTCGAGCAACCACCATTCGCCGACGGAGCGAGATGGCGCGATGGCATGTCCTTCGCAAGGACCTCTCGCTTCCACTCGCTGCCACTCGCTCCTCGGGCACTCCTCTCTTTCGCTCGCCTGAAGAGTGCCACTTGAGAAAGAGAGGTCCTGGTATCTCTCCGCCTCGAGAACAAAACCCATTCTCCATGCGACGCACCTACTCCAGGATTTTCTGTTTTTATACTCGTAGTATTTTTCTTCTGCTCCCTCTCGCCATTCACCCGGGATTCTGGGACAGGATTCCGGGACTCGGGACTCGGGTTTTTAGGAGCACCGTCTGCCCCTCTCGCTCCCGCCGCCGCACTTGATGCTGTCAACAATCGCCGCGTCATTATATTGTATTTATCATTATCAGCTCGGCCACTAGACAACTCCGCACCGTAGGTTTTCACCGGCCAGAACATGTGCTTATGGCCATAAGGGACTTGCGGGATATTCCTCTAAAGTAGGTGTATCGAGTGCTACTTGCAGGCGCTATTTCGTAAATCTGGGAACTATTTGTTTACTTTTGAACAACCTCGAAAAGTGGGTACAATCTATGCGAAAGTTTGTAGTAGAACATCAATAAATTCACATTTTTATAGTGTCGTGTACTCAGAGAAATTACGATAGATCCCTTGTAGAAGATTGTAAAAATTGTGGCAACAAAATGTAAATTTTTAAGACAAAATCCTTAATTTGTATAACAAACAATTGAAATATCTTAATGTTTCATATCCATCACAGTTGGCCTTAGATCTTAGTTCGGACAAGCTTCGGCAAACTTCGTGGGAAAGACGAGTGCTAAAAACCTTTGGGTCACGAGTGGCCACCGCTGAATTGAAGAATTTACTTTGATTTTCGCATTCAAATATTATCATTTAAATATATGAATCATTGTCTTATTTGGCATATTTGTATTTCCAGCTTTATGAATGTGTAAATTCCAATTTTTTCTCTGCTTGGGGTTACCATTTTGCGATTTAGGTACATCTAGTGCCTTGTTTTTTGGGAATCGCGTTCCTTGCGTGCGACGGAACTGTTATAGAGCACTTGGCTGGGCTAAAGTAGAGCCCTTATATACAAGGATTTCTCCACTGCTTCGTGCAATTTGAATTTCGATTTCATAAGCTAACCCATGATTAGCTCAGATCCTTCACATGCCAATACCATGCATGCCCCTCCGTTCGCAGAGGACACACCCAAAAGGGCCCCACTGAAATATAGGAGAGTACATAATCAACACGAACATTAAGCTAACTTGGGGATACTTTTGTTGTGATCCGGCTAAAGGCGACCGGGGGCGTTGCTGGAGCAATTGAATAAAAGGGAAAATGTTACATTGGGGGCGACTGGCGTGCTTCAGGCCATTTACATTTACGATTTACATACGGATGTACATAATGTACGTGCCGTCGGGTGCTTATATCCATCTCCCCGGGGGCCCAGGACCTACGGCCACTCCATTGTCGCTCATGACGGTTCACACCATCAATTTGCCCCCATCTTGGGGGTGGGGGGATGTGGAATGGGGGGCACGTAGTTCGCTGCCGCCGTCGACGTTACGGGCGGGCGGGCGCGTCATGGCCGGGCAGCCAATCAGGGCAGGGCGGAAGCGAGAGGGAGCGAGTGCTGCGGCGCGCATGTTTGGGAAATTTTGCCGACCAAAAAGGACTTTCACGAGAAATTTCCCCGCTCTGCGCACGCCCATTTTCTATTGGTTTTTGTATCTGGATATTGTAGCGCTGTGTGTAGAGGTTTTTGTATCTTCCATTGTTATGGTCTTAATGATGATGTTGCATTTAATAACAGCAGCAGAGGCAGCAGTGGCGGTGGCAGTGGCAGTGGCGGTGGCAACAGTAACAATGTGCTGTTGCTGCTTTTGTTGTAGCTTAGCTTCCGCAGGAAGTTTAAGTAGCAGCAACAACAACAGCAGAGCAACTGTATCTCATGGATGTATCTGCCCGCTGGCATTCAAATTACACACGAATTCAATTCGATTCTCGCACAAAAACTCGTTTGTTTTTATTGTTCCCGCTCCGCATTTGTATATTTATTTATTTTCCTATTTTTTTCGCACTTCAAACTACTTTAACTGGCTGTTGTTGTTTGTGTGTTTACCTCTCTGCCTTGGACTCTAAGCAGTGGCAACTTCAATTGCCGTCCTCTGCCACTGCCACTGCCACTGCCACTTCCTTATTGTCCTTCTCCGCCTCGGATTCCCTGGGTTTATTTTTATTTTCCCGAATTAGTTTCCAATCTATTTGCATAGCCCTGACAGAGGGATTACGTGCAGGAGAGGTCTGCCTGACAAGGGGCATTTGAATTGGAGTTTATTAAAATAAATCAAAAACATAATCGAGTTTTTGGCTATCCCGAGGTATATCCTTAAGGTGTGTGCTTATATTTGGCATAGGGGCAGTCATAGCTTCGTAATCTATCACTAAAATGGAGTGTACTATTTTCAAAATATGAGAAATCTGCAAGTCACATTACTAGTTTTAAAGAAAGAAACTTTTAAAGTAAAAGAAACGTCTAAAACATAGTAATATTGATGATTGGGAAGCTGAACAATTTTCCCAGTCAACAAACAAAGCAAAGTATAATCTGGTAATCAAAATTTATTGAATAAAATCAGATAATAAATGGGACTTCTAGTGAGGACTTCTGGGACTTCTATTGAGGACTCTCGATCCTCCGGATCCGGAGGAGGAGGAGGAGGAGGAAAGCCAGAGGCAGCTGACGATTTGGAGTGTGACAATCTGGCGGCCCAATCGGGCATCCGTATCTGACGAATGTACAGGATACACACAATTAACAAGGACAACGGCAGTTCAATTC
Organism: Drosophila ironensis; assembly: GCA_021223825.1. NCBI lineage: Eukaryota > Metazoa > Arthropoda > Insecta > Diptera > Drosophilidae > Drosophila > Drosophila ironensis. Next base: position 985,710 of record JAJJHQ010010246.1, read on the forward strand.
CAAATCCATTTAGCAGCGCCCAACCACTCGCCCGCCTTCCCCCCCATTCCCATTCCCATTCGCATTCGCATTCGAATGCAATAAAATATGTTGAATGTCACAAATTGTCCTTGTTAATCGCCCGGTAACCGCGCGACAATCCTCGGCATCGTAACAGAGGAGGAATCGGGGTGTCGGAGTGTCGGGGTGTCGGGATGCCAGGATTTCATTTCATTTCATTCCAATCGACGTCATATAACAACCCCAATTAAACGCCTCGTTTGCCGCAGCCAGCCGTAAAAAATCGGGGCTTGCCAAAGGCAAAGGCAAAGGCAAAAGCAAAAGCAACAGCGAAAGCAAAGGTGTTTGCTTAACTCCGTTTCAGGTTCGCATTCACATTCACATTCAGATACAGAGATACAATTAGGCGGCCATGTTGCAGCAGCCTCAAGCAGCGTGCCACACACTCACGCACACTCAGGCACACTCGACTCATTCACACAGATACTCGCTTTTCGAGCGTTTTTCCATTCAATGCTCGTTTGCCCAGCAGCCCCTCCTTCTCCTCGTTGCCTGCACTTTTTTCTTCACGCTCGTCCCATTGTCATCCATTTTAATTTACCTTCCGGTTTTGCCTTTATTCCCCTTTGACCCTCTCCTTTTTAGGCCACATTCCCTCCATATAGAGGATATAACATATTATATATGGACTCTCTTTACAAGGGTACTGCGAGAAAAACTCTAATATTACCATGCAAATTAGCAAGATACATTGGAATAGATTGTGATATTTTAAAGCACCCAAATTTGTCATGAGAATTTACATTTTTTCAAGGGATCAAGGATAAATTATTTTATTTATTTGCGCTGAAAAAAGTCTCGGTTGGAGAGGCTTCGGCAAGCTTCGTGTGCAATGCCGAGTGAAAAGGAGCAAATGGTTCTATGGGTGAGCATCTCTGCTTTGGGAACAAAGTTTATTGGGCCTTTAAATTAACCGCATTTACGGAGTTATTAGTTATCAATCTAGGCCTAGATTTTTTGCCTGTGTACATTCGATACTTAATTTTTGGCCCCGCTCGTGTTTTCAATTGACGGCCATGACAATTTCGGGTCCCCGTCCCGATTCGTTGCGCGGAAGTGATTTACCCAAAAATAAAAAAAAAGGAGGGAATCATAAAAGTAAGAGTTGGACAAAACCGATTTTTCCCCGGCGGAAATGCCTCGTTCACCCGTGTGTACCTATAGTTATGTGTACATTTCCTACGTTTTGTCCTCTGGTCAGTTGTCCCGGCGTGATCTTGTATCTCATACGACACGCCATTGATTTCGGCCAATTTGTTTGTTCTGTTCGCAAAATATATTACACAAGGCGGGGCGGTGACCGGTATAGGGTACAGGGTACCGGGTACCGGGTACCGGGGATCGTCTTGAAGATGTAACAAATAGCCGGATCGGTGGGCAAACACAGCTGGTGACGGGCATCCTTTTTGGGGTGAGCCAAGGGCCCTAATGATCGAGAGGCCCCGCCGGAGATTTGCATTCAGAAGTCAATGCAGCGAGCGGTGGCAAAAGGCAGCAATCCATCAGTGGCTTAAGTCAGCTTAGAGCTAAATCATTGGCCCGAAGGATCCGATCCGATGCGGATGCGATCGGATCGGCCGATTTGATCTTGAGAAATGAAGAGGAGTCTTAGGGATTTGAAAGGGCAGTCGTTGCAAGTTGCAGTTTGTCGAGGAACTCAAAGCTCAGAACGATTATTTGCATTAAATCAAAATAAATCTTCAAGAGAGAGGCAGGATCATTGACTCGCCATCGACACAAATAGAAGAAATCAACCTGGAAAAAGGATGAAAACCCTCCAGCCTTGTACGAGCATTCCTCTGGGCAGCTGTGAGCAGCCGTGAGTAGCGCCCATAACTTGACAAATGGGTTTTCCGACTTTTCCGGCTTCGTTTTAGGTGTTTTTTCCGTGTTGTTCTCTTCATATCCCACTGTGCTTTTCTTCTGGTCAGTTGGTCAGCACTCGCTCGGTTGGTTGTTCAGTTTAGAGTTCGGTTGGAACTTCCTCGGCTCACTTCCTACTTCCTACGCCGCGGGACGCCCGGCAGCAGATACATTCGCAATTTATTCCAAATGCCAGGGCAATTTCGGCATCAATTGCAGTCTTTTGGGACTGAATGGCCCAGCGTGCGGGAAATGGCCTTTGTCGCCGGCCATTGTTTCGTTTCCTAATTTCATTCCATTTCGCATTCGGTTTGTTTTTTTTTTTTTTTTTGCCTGAACATCACCTTGCCCATTTGTGGTGTGTGCGTCGTCGTTGGCCTTTGTCCGTGAATTCGATTTAAAAGTCACAGGAATCACCAATTAGTCCGGCAGGAATTGAAGCTTGCAGCCTTTCCGGCTTCGGCTCCGGCTCCGGCTCGGGCTCCGGTTCCGGGTGCGCCCGTTCGTGTGGCATTCGAAATGTGCCAAAAAACATCTTGAGACCCCCTTCGGCATTATTTCCCTCTTGTCCGTGACACTTCAGGCAATCACATGCTTCATTATAGGCCCATCAAAAAATATATATATGGGAGGAACAGTGGCAGAAACAGAAACAGAAACGGAAACAGGAACAGAAATTTGGCATAGGAATAGGACCGGCGCTGTCGCTGTCGCGGATGCAAATTTCATTGTGTTATTTTCGCATTCGCATCCAAATGCCTGGCATGCGATGGATGGGCAGGAAAATGGCAAGGAAAAGCGGCTGACAAACTGGCATTAAATGTCACAAAGTCACGCGTTGTGAGGCGAACTGAAAGCTGCAACAGAAATTGTGCAGAATGTATCAATTTCTGGCCATCCTTCTGCCTTAGATTGTTTTTGTTATTATTTTTTTTTGTTGCTCGTCCTGACAATGGGGCTGACATGCAGCGACAGGCACTCGCCTGCTCCTGCTCCTGCTCCTGCTCCCCCAACTTTCCTGCCAAGTGGCCGTCGCTTTGACAGCGCCGTTTAAACGATATCCCCCTGAAAAAAAATATAATGTACCATGGAGGAAAGGTGAAAAACTTTCCTTTTACTTGGCGGGTGACAGTTTCCTGAGCAGAAAGACATGAAGTTTGTGTCATTGCGGCAGAGTTGCCGAGCAGCAGATCACAAATGCAAAGCTAACTCTTAAGAGTTATTTTTCTACACAAATCCAGATGTTAGGCATATTTTTTGTGGCTTAAGGACAACTAATTCAAAGCCCTGACAACCCTGTTACGCTGTGAGCTAGGCCAAACTCTTACGAGTATTTTTTCCATCGAAAACAAGATATTGGGAATATTTTATGGGGCTTACGGACACCTAATTCAAAGGCCTGACAACCCTGTTAGGCTGTTAGCTAGGCCAAACTCTTACGAGTATCTTTTCCATCAAAAACAAGATATTGGGTATATTTTATAAGGCTTAAGGACAACTAATTCAAAGGCTTGACAACCCTGTTACAACTAATTCAAAGGCTTGACAACCCTGTTAGTCTGTTAGCTTGGGCAAAATCTTACCATAAGGGCAAACTCTTAACTCTTACATTTTCTCCATCAAAAACCAGATATTAGGCACATCTTTTGCGGCCTCTGGACACCTGACTCGAAGACCTGGCAACCCTGTTAGCCAGCCAGGACTTGACGTTAATGTTTGAGGAGCCCAAATCGAACAAAAAAATGCCAAAGAAACATAAACACAAATTATCACAGAGCAAGGGTCGCAAATTGAACGCATTCGGAGGCGTCTTCAAAGTCTTGCCGGCAATGCAAATGCCCTTTTGTCGCGGCAATCGTATGAGGTTTAAGGTTAGGTTTTGTCAAAATCAACCCAAGTAGGTGATTGCCGTGTTGGCTATGTGCGATCCCAGGGCGGTTTGGACAATTTTTTCCGCGGCTTCGGGCTTTGTTTACTTCCTGGCTCATCGCGGACGCGCACATGTGCACACATTCCCAGGCATTCGCGGCTCTCGACTTGTTCTTATTTATTTATTGCCTTTCTTTTTTTTTTGCAAGTTCCAGGCCACACACAAGAATATATATATTAGATTTTTTATGATTATTCTTTTTTTTTGCCTGCTGTATTTTTTTGGAGTACGTTCAACTTGAGTGACTGCGTTTTTTTTGGCTGGGTTCAAATCAAATTATTTTTTCGAACTTCATATTTCAGGGCCTGGCAGGGCAGGGTAGGGCATGGCAGGGCGACAAGTGTAGCGTGTCCCCGGCTGGCTCGGCAGGCAGGAGGAGATTTGGCCAGGAATTCCCGAACCTGCCACATGGCCGGCCGGTGTGGCAATCCCGACCATGGAGGCCAAGACAATGCCCGACGGCCAGGACGACGGATCCATCAATGAATGCAAGGAAACATATCTAACCGAACTAACATGACATAAAGCGCAAATAAATGGAATTGGTTTTATTTGGCAAACAGCATTATCCCGGATTATCCGAGGGTTCGATGCAACGATTATGGACAAACCCAATTAAACCCAAATTTTTGCCTGCGTCCCACGTCCCACGTCCCACGTCCCGCTCGCCTTCTGCGCGCTTCACCTTTCTCCTGTTTATGTGATTTTCCAGGCGATTTCACTAAACATGTGTTTTGGTTTTCCAATTCCCAATTTCAAAAACCCCGCCGCAGTGCCAGCCGAAAAGGTGACAAAGTGGAAATAATGCTCATTGTGTGCCCTCGGGCATCGCATTTGGTTTTCCGTCTTCGGTTTTTGGCTATTTCGGACACCTTTTTGCCTCGGCTTACTGCCCCGAATGCGGCGGCGAATCCCCCGGGTCCGGAGGCTGTGCATTCCGCCATCACAATGCCGTAACATTGGCTTAGAGGAGTGCGAAAATCAGGGACTTATCCCCGGCCGAGGTCCGTTTGCTTTCATTTCAAATCGTTGCATTTCGTTTCGGTAGCCAATACAATTTCATTATGTTATGCCATTTAATGATAATCCTCCTCCTCGCCCGCTCCCATGGCCCGGCGTGTGTTTTCTTAGCCCGCTGCTCTCTGTTTTCTTAGCTGATTTTAAATCAAATCGTTTTTAATTGCCTCATCGATTTCCAGGAAATATTTTGACACATCTCCTCATCCGGCAAGTGAGTGTGCGCACCTGCATTGCCGGTCAATGGAGGGAACTTGGCCAAAAACCAGTGGAACCATTGTGCCTGCGATGGTATAAGGAAAATGCCGAGGCTTGGGAAAACTATATGCTTTTGCTTGTTGGCGGCCAAATTCTGGGTGTGTATAATCCCGTCGGCGTTTTGCGTATTCGAGTAATTGCACACTCATGCCACCATTCAATTCTGATTTCCAATCCGATCCCCGACGATTGTGAATGAAAGATTGGTAACACCTTTAAATGTGAGCGACAGATTCGTGTACTTGAGGCCCCCAAAAAAAGCTGCCCCTACAGGTGGATGGGTGGGTGATCGGTGATCCATTGACTGATAACCAACAAGCCAACGAATGAATGAATGAATGTTCCCTTCGAGTGGAGGATCTCGGCGAGGAGTGGAAAATTTAATGGTAGTTCCACCTCCATGACGTAGGCGGTACGTCATGGAATATATACAACTGTTTCCGCTCCATAAATTATTGGTTCTACTCGTATTTTTTGGCAACAATTCGGCGCGTGCGTTATCTTCCTGACAACTGGCATACTATATGTACAAGTATTTAATCTTAACAGGTTGTCAAGGGTCTATTTCTTTCATTCTCCCCAACTCCCGAGCTCTATAATTAAATCCCTTTCTTATAAATATTCTGGCCATGGCCCAATATCGGGTCATCCGCCTGACTGACTTTTCACCCATTTCCCGACGGATTCCGGATTCCGGATTCGCATTGCTAGGATTGCTAGTTTCCGGCGTACTTACTCGTAGACATGCTTGTTGTACTCGTAATCCGGCTGCATGCAATAATCCTGTTGGTACACGTTGTTCGTGTAGTAGCTGCAATCCTCGAAGTAACCGCAATTCGGATTATAATTGCTCATAATTATTGCCGGCTCTCGCGTGCGGAAAATCGGGCGAAACAGTAATGGCAGCGCAGCAGAAATGGTAACAGCAAAAAAATAATAACAATGGAAGCGGCAACGGCAACGGCAACGGCAACGGCAGCGGTGGCGGTATTATGTATATATTGCGGTTCACATTTAATGAATTATTTAATGAACTATTTGTCGAGCGAATTATTTGCACTTCAATTGGTTTTTAATGCGCGATCACTTTTTAATTGGTGTGTGTACAGCAATTAGGCGTCGTTGGCGTCTTTGGCGTCTTTGGCGTTTGTTCGATTTCTTTGACTTTTCACCGGCACTGGGATGGCAGCTACATTTTCCGGGGCTTTCTATATTGGCGGGAGGATATGGATATGGAAAGCGCAGCAGATCGCAGCGGAGGTAGTGTCGGGTGGAGCGCGCGCTTTTTGACTGCCGCCGTTCGATTTCAATGAGCCATAAAAACTTCGAAATGCGGCCCAAAGGCAATCTGTCTATCCCGCTTGCACTAGGCTGCTGCCCTCTCGTTCTCGTCGTTCTCCGGCGGAATATATATCTGAGCGATCGGCGGAATATTTAGCGACACCCCGGCCGAAAGGCGCTAACGTACTGCTGCCAATCGAAAAAATAAAACAACTGCAACTGATCCGCCTCGACAGCGCCGAATCAGAAAAAAAGAACGAACGGAGATGGCTGGAAGCAACCGGACCGCTGGAGTGCTGGAGTGCTGAAGTGCTGCAGTGGAGTGGCGCAACGGGGGAAGCGACTCTTTAAACGCTACAACAATCACTTATTAAAGTCAAATAGGTATTAAACAAAAACAGAGCAGCCCCGGGCAGCAGAGCAGAGCAGAGCAGGGCAGAGCAGAGCAGAGCAGAGCAGCAGGCAGGGCAGCCGAGTTAAACAAATATCAATAAGTGTACACAAGAATATCGATAAAGCCCCATACACCACACACGGCATAGGTGGACGTTTCGGCCCCGGGAGGTGTGCGTTATCGCTGGCCCATGAATATACGTACACACTGATTCCGGGAGATATACTTATTCCCCGCCGGGAACGCGCTCGCTCGCAACGCCCCAAATCGGGCTTTTCGCTGATATTTGTTCTTCTGCCGCACAGTGGTTGCACACCACGCCGATCGCCAGCGAACTGCAAGGAAACGTCGCCGCAGGTCCCAAAAGATCTTCGAGTAACTAACAATGAAATAACCCGTTGGGAGATCTAAAAGGAATCACACAAGAAGCTTGGCAAGAAGTCTTACAATACAAGAAACTTGATCGGAATATTTGAGTATATTTACACCCACAAACCCAATATCATATATCCCAGTCGGTTGCAAGGGTTATCGCTTTGATACCAAACCAAGCCCTAAAGATCTCCCCCAACAAAAGCCCACACATTCTTCAGAGACATCGCGAGACATTATTCAGAGACATCGCGGAACCAAAACGATCCCATCCAGACAATCCATCAGCCAGAAATGCGAGTGAATAGCTTGGAGTGCCTCCGATCGATAAATATCTTAATGGGCTCCGGGTAATACCTCTGCCACTTCATATAGTAGGTACACCCCAGGCCAAGGTGAGAGCGAGTGTTAAGGCCTAAGCTGCCTCGACTTCACTCCAAGCCGGATCGTAAAATATTAAGCCCCCCGAACGATATTATTATTATTATTATGACGGGCGATTATGTGGCGCGTATGTTTATTGACAAACAATATCGCGCCGCTCGATCGCAATCGAAATCGGAGTTCGAATCGGGAGCTGGGTGCCGGGAGTTGGGAGTTGTGGGGCTGTAAAAGTCAAACTCCCGTGTGCGCTGCGTTTTGTTTTTTGTTTGCACATGGCCCGATATCGGTGGCGATATGGCAGCCGTGATAATGCGGGGGACCCACAACCTACATATAGTACGCCCCGGTCCGGTCTGGTTACCGATATGCTCAGTATGCTATATGGCTAATCAATCCGATTTGAATGTGGCTGGCGGCTGGCCAGCAGGCCAGCAGGCTGGGGAGGCAGTTTAATGTTGTAGCTACCATTCCGGACCCGGGTCGCGATTCTTATCGGAATGGGAGAGCGCTACCGTTTGGGCCTCTTATCAGAGGGCACTAAGCACACCAACCATACATACCTGTACCCATTCCATGGCGATGCCCAATACTCTGTCCACAAGCGGAGGGGGCGGACCACCCCTGATACTTGTCTCTGTCGCGCCAACTCGTTGGTTGGCCCCGCGCATTTGTTTATGCCTGTTATCTGGGCCAATCGACCGCCCCCCGTCATTAGTTCTGGCCTTGTCTAGCTCCGCCAGACCCGTATCTCCGGCACCCCAGTATCCGTATCCGAATCCGAATCCGAATCCGATCCAAAATCCGCGGTCTGACATCCTGTCACCTGCGAGTGGAAGTGAAAACCACTGGAGATCCCGGCCCCCGATATTAGCTTAAGAGGCCGCCAAGCAATCTCAATCTACGAGTATAAATACGGTAGCCGGGCATACTAAAATTTAAAGTGAACTCAGCTTGAAGAGGTCACTCAGAGTTTTCGATGGGGCTTTAATTGTCACAAAAACCGCAAGCGCAAACGCAAACGCAAACGCACAGGTTCGGGTTAGTCATGGCGAGTGAAATCCATTTACCGGCCAAGAGTGAATGATCTAATAGCTCTAGATCTAAAGGTAACTGCTAGCTAGATTACCCAGTTCGTCCTTGATGCCCGCCCCTGACCGCCCCATCAGCGGTAAGTGCAGTACAGGGAAATTAGTTCAGAAGTTTTGGTACTTTAGAAAAACAGCACACATGTTGTTGAGTTCCCAATACGCTCAAGTGCATTTCAAAGTTGTCGGCTGTTCTATCTACGTAGCCGGGGCTGGGTATCTGTATCTGAACCAGTAACATTGTTCCGATAGAGGAGCAGAAACAATTGTGTTGTTTGTCATTTGTCATGTAGCGGACAGGAGACAGGGGAACAGCGGACAGCGGACAGCGGACAACGGACAGTTGCCACTTGTGGAGCACACACACCCTTCAGAATGCAGAATGCACTTTGGAAAGTTTCACAATAAAGACGCAAGGTGAAAACAAAGCCCAAAGCCACTCGAGTTAGTTCGAACGGAGATCCACTATCTGTCCGTAACTTTTGTCCGCTGTCCACTGTCCGCTATCCGCTGTCCGCTGGCTTGTTGGTTAGTTACTTGGCTGGTCCCGTGCTCTACATAACTAACATATAACAAACGATGGAGCTAAGCACATCGATCAATCTATTGCACCACAAACCAAACAGTAACCAGAAAGCTGGAAAGTCAGGCAAGGCAAAGTCAGAAGCTGAAACAGCTCCCGCCCCATATATCAAAATGTACGTCAATTTTCATGCTCCGGACACTTGATAGACTGAAGTGCTTTACATTGATTTCACATATACCTTTTCAAGTGATTTATTGTAAAGGCTTGTTGCCGCACTTGAACCTCCAGCTCATAATGAGCGGTAGAATCAGTTGTGTGTGTTTTAGCGTCGTCCATTGAGAGTACGAATATTGTATGAATCTTCTATCTGCGCTCTACCACTCTGGTAATCGGTCCTTCATGAGGATTTATTGGGTGCCCCATTGGGTTTACCCAAGTTTTCTTTAGGCGTTATAATGGGAAGTCTATGAAATAATTGGCATGTTCAATTTTATGTTGTATTATTTATGAGAGACACTAATAGCTCGGTTAGGCCTATGCTGCTGGTATTTTAGATTGCAATCCATCTGGGAATTTGAGTTTAAGATTACCAACTTTGGCGAACTAATCGCAGAAATATACGATCGATCTGGGGGAATAAATCATGGTAATCTTGGGGTTATCTGGACCTGCCCCACCACCCACCTGCCCAGCCGAGCGACACCAAATGACTCATTGGAATAATATTCAGGGTGTTTGTTTTTTTTTTTGTTTGTTTTTCTGTTTTATTTATTTTATTTATGCAAAATATTTCGAAAAAGAACACAAAAATTCAAAATCAAATTATATGATTATACATTGAAAATTGTTGGTTTCTTTTTTTTTGGGTTTGTTGTTTGTTTCCTTTGCATTCTTATGTTTTATGTTTTTTGCATTTGATTGGGATTGCTTGCCATCATTGTTGGATGTTGTCGTATGTGAAACATTTTACAATTTTCCCGGCTGCCATTTCGCCCGATAGCGGGGGGATCCCCGCCGCCCTCTCGAATATCGGATCTCATTATCGATTTCCACCCGGATTGAGGGTTGGAATATATAGTACGAGTAGGTATGCTAGGCGATCGGGAATCGCAGATCGCAGATCGTAGGATCGTAGATTGTTGGTTAGCAGATGATGGTAGATTTGGGAGCCAATGGGCAACGAATGCTGAAATCTTTTCCACATTAATAATAGTATATATAGCGTACAATTATTGTTGCAATTACAATTGTCTTTGAGTACATTTAATATTTAAATTTTCTTATACGTTTGCCTCCAACTGAGTTCTTCATCTCCTCGCGGGCCATCTATATCTCCGTTATGCAAAAATCATAGTTTGACAAAAAGAATTACACAAATGTTTGCTCTTATTTGCTGCTTGCTTTCTTTTTGTTTTTTTGGTTTTTTTTTGTATCTTGGATTGTTTTTTTTTGTTTTTTTTTTGTAGTTTTTCTGCCTTTGTTTTGTTTTCAATGATGAGACTACGACAAAAACACATGCGATTTACTTATAATTTTTCTTGTTTTCTCGTTTTTGGTTTTCATTTTGCATTTGTTTTGCATTTAATCTTTGTGTAAATCTTTTTTGTTTTATGATATTCATTTATTTTATTCTTTTATTTAATTTTATTTATGCAGGACGGGGTTTATTTCTTACACATTTGCATCATTTTTTTTTGGTTTTCTTTTTTTTCGCTTTATCTTCCGCTTTTTTTGTTTTTTTTTTGCTTCACTAAGTGTAAATATCAATTGTTTTTTTTTCGGTTTTTTGTTTTATATATATATATGTATACTTTTTCATTTTTTTTGTTCTTGTTCTTGTTGTATTAATGAATAAATTAAAAAATATTCAAGCTTTGACTAGTTAGATTTTCTTCTTATTTACGTTTTGTGTAGTTGATTTGCCTTTTGTTTGTTTCTGTTGAAATATATACGTGTGTTTGCATATATATATATAAATAGATGCACATATATATATGTATATATATGTATATATATATTGTTGTAATACATTTAGCATTATATAATGTGTGGTGTGGTGTGGAGTGTCTTGGGTTGTGTCGGCCCGGAAGGGAGCTCCTTGAGTGGATTGCCTGGACGAATTTCCGAAAACTGATCTATCTATCCCGGGGAGGTCCCCTTCTCACTGGGCTTCGTTTTGCGACCCAACAGGCTCCAGGACCTCGAAATCGGGGCTAAGTTGGTGCAGCGGAAATCGAAGCTGCATTGAGTGGCCGAAAAAATGGGGGCAGGCCTTGAAACGTGGGCCAGACCGGAAACTGAATCAAAGTCCAAAAAATGAAATCCCCCAAAAGTGATGCCCAGAACCGGAATGTTCAACGGCATTTGCCAGGGACTTCAATCGCCATGGGAGGTTCTCAATCTTCGAGGGAAGCAACTGTGTGTTTCCCTGGAAAATTCCAGCACCTCCAGATCAATTGAAGGTTCAACGGCAAATGCAGTTTCACTTTCCGCTTCGTTCAGCTTCAGTTTTGGGGGCAATCTCAGGCTTTGCTTTTGAATATTTTGCTTTAGTTTCGGATGCATCCCACATTTTCACCTGCCCATCAATCTTTTGGTGGGGCCATTCAATGCACGCTCCGATTTCGGCTCCACTGGCTCAGCTCTGCACTCAGTGGAAAAGGTTTGCCCCGTTCGCCATCCAAATCTCATTCAGAATCTCAATTTCCGATTCAAATTGCGAACCGCAAAACTCTTACCGATTGCCAACCACCCGATTCCGAGTCCTGGCTGCCTGTTGGTGGGAGTCGCAGCTCGAAGATCAAAGATCAGAGCTTGGGGGGACGGGTGGAGCCCTTGGAGAGGGCATTTGCGCATTACCCGCATTATTTGGCTCGATTGAGTAACAATATCTCGGCCTGCTCGAACAAAGCGGGCCAAATATTTGCCAAGCAATCGAGCCGAGGAATGAAACTAGCCGTTTCGAAATGGTTTATCTGTCGGCTCCACTTTAGTTGGTGCCGCGTTTCTGTTCGGTTCTTTTCTTTTCATTTCATTTCATTTCATTTCATTTCCCTTCGATTTGATTCGATTTCGATCGCACTGCTCCCCGGGTTTTCGATCCAAACGCTTATCAGCAGAATTCGCGGTCATTTGGCGCTAAGGCAATTATGCAAACAGTCCGATAGCCGCTCGATTATTTTGATTTTGATATTGATATGAAATGCAACCACGGCCCAAGGACTCCGCTTCCGTTCTGCCTGCCGGTAGAGTGTCGTTTTCATTTGAATTTTCTTTTGTTTCGTTTCGTTTTGTTTTGTTTTGTTTTTGTGTGTGTTTGTGCTGGCCTTTGAGTGAAACATGTAACCTAAAAACGAGAAAAATCTTTTGCCACCGACGACGACTTACACACAAAATATGCAGAAAAAGTTCTAAAAGTTTTCCATTTTCATTTCTCGTTTTTTCATTTCTGTTTTCTGTTTTTTGGTTTTGTTTGCTGTCTGCAATTAGCTTTGCGTTTTGCATTGTTACCGTTACCGTTACCGTTACCGTTACCGTTACCGTTACCGTTACCGTTTACGTAGCTGTTTCACATATATAAATATGCTTTATATATATTACTTGTTATTTCATAGCCTGCCAAGCATATTACCGCTTTACCTTCAAAATGCCTTCCGCTAGCTTGCATTTGGGTTGTGTTTTTCGCTTGTGTATAGATACATAAATACATTTATGGACATTTCTTCTTGCTTTGCTTTAAATATATTGTATATATATATATATATTTATATATATAATTTGTTGGGTTCTTCTCTTGCAGTTGCTTTTTGCTTTTGCTTTTTTGCTTGCCGTATATATAGAGCAGGGTGTGTGGAAGTGTGTGTGTGTGTGTGTGTGGGTGTGGGTGTGGGTGTACAAATGTGTGTGTTTTCAAGAGAGTTATACATATGTATATGCTTATATGCACGCTCGTATATAGAGATTAGTACGCGTAGGTAGCTCTTAGGTTCACATGTGTGTGTGTGTGTGTTTTTGTGTTGGTTTTCCTTCATGCTTTCAGCTTTTTGCTTTTTAGCGCGCTCTACGTTGAGTTTTCCGGTAAGAATATCGCTGAAAAGTATGCTACGCAGCGAAGCAGCAATCAATCGGTGTGTCTGTGTGTTTCCGTGTTGCAATCTGTGTATGTGTGTCTGTGTGTGTGTTTTGACAATTTATTTACTAGGAATATCTTTTGTTTTGCTTCAGCTTCTTGCTACCTTTCTTTCTCTTTCCCTTTGCTCTCCTTCTCTCTTTCATTTGCTCCTAGCTCTTGCCTATGCCTATGCATGTGTGTGTGTGTGTCTGTGCTTGTGGGACGAAAAGAGACAGCGAGAGAGAAAGCGAAAGAGAGGGCTAGAGAGGATGTCTTACTGCATTTTTTTTTTGTTAAACATTCAAATACTTAAATTTAATTGCTTGCTTTATATTCTTGCCTTTTTCTGCTTGCTTGCTTGCGATTTTAATTTAATATAGATATATTACCATTCATTGAATTTATCCTTCTTCCTCCTTACAATTCGCCATCTTGCCCTCGATTCTTGCTAATGCATTTTTCATTACGTTTTTTTTTTGCTTTGTTTTGTTTTCTTTTGTTTTGTTTTCTTTTGTTAATCTCTTAATGGAACTGCGCTCCTTTTGACGAAAAAAAAACACGGTTTCTCTACCCTTCTCTGCTTTAAATATTATTCTTAAGTTTCTCCATTTTGAAATTGTTGTTCTTGCTGTCGCTTCCGCTGATGCTCTCTCTCTCTGATGCTTTTGCTTTCTGCTGTGGATGTGCCTCCCGCGCCCGCTTACTCCTTCACTTCGAAATATTTGTAGGTCGGATTCTCGTACCCGTTGATCTGCATGTTGGGCACGATCTTCTCCTCCTGCACGATGGGATGGTGTGTGGTTACATTCTGTGGATACCAAATCAATTAGTAACTGCATGACAGCATGGAAAATAAAATGGATATGGTGTAATATGCTCTATAGCCCTGCTGGGTTCAACAGTTTCGATCACCAAAGGTCCCTGATATTGTATGGGCGTTAAATAAGCTTAAGATCTTACCCAGAGTGGTTAAATTTTACAACATTTAGTGGTAATTTTGATGCTTTCTTGGATATGCACTGCAAATATTGGGTTGTAACTACAGGTATTCTAATTACAGTCCCAAAGTCAAAAGTTGGGTTGATTTAATATATCAAAAGGGTGAAAAAATCTTTCAGAAATATAGGCTTGAAAGTCGATCGCGGTATTGTAACTACAGATATTTTAAACATAAGCTTAAAGCCCAACGTTAGGTTGAATAAATTTGCCAAGAAAGTGTAAAGATCCTTCAGAAATATAGGCTCGATGGTTGATTGCATTATTGTAACTATAGGTATTCTCATAACAACCTCAAAGCCCAAAGTTGGGTTGAATAAATTTTCCAAAAAGGTGCAAAAATCCTTTGGAAATCTAGTCTTAAAAGTTGATCGCGGCATTGTAACTACAAGTATTCCAAACACAATCTCCAAGCCCCGAGTGGGGTCGATATAACTTGGCAAAAAGGTGCCGAAATCGTTTAGAAACTTAGGCTTGCTGGTTGATCGCTCTGTTGTTCCTGGGGGCATAGAGTATATCATGTAATCCCTTGGTATACCCACCTGATCCACCTCAATAAAGCCCTGGGCGTGGGGGGAGCGGGATGTCCGCCACTTGGCCACGGCCACGCCCACGAAGACCGCCGCCATGAGGGCGACGCCCGCAAAGGAGAGCGTGAAGTAGACGTTGCGCCCCTCCTTGGGGGAGGTGTGCGCGTTGTGCGAGAATTCGCGGCGCAGCGAGAAGCCCTGCAATGATAGGGAAATGGGGGGCGGGGAAAGAGAAATGGGATAGACTTTAGGCAGGTGCGGCGAAAGGAGGCGCCGCAGCTCAAATACCGATTCACGGTGGCCCAGGTCGTGGGTCATGAAGTGCTGCACCTGCGGCTCGGCCTCCTGGTGGGCGGCGGCCACTTCCTCCACCGCCCGCTGGACGGCGTCGTCGTCGACCGTCGGGAGCACCGTCTGCACCTTGGTGCTGCTGCAAATGTAAAGGCAAATGTTGCAATTAGGTATTCCAGACACAAATCTACAGATTCGCCGTTTCCCTTGTCTCTAAAAGCAATGTTCTTCCCTTAGGCAACGCGGCGTATGCGTGACAAACCATTCATACGCCACGAAGGGGGACTAACTTGGATATTCAAGTGTTTGTTAATGCTTTTAAATCAAATCGAAATCGGCTTAAATCACGAAAGCGTTACCCACCTCACTGTGGCCTCGGCGTACTCAGTGTCGGAGAGATCCTTGTCGCCCTTGGTCGTCTCCGAGTTCAAGTTGGCGGCGGTGACCAAGCCACCGTCCATGCCCAGCTCCTTGCTGCTCAGGCTCTTCTCCTGCTGCGCCTGCGCCTGCGACTGGGTGGAGGTCGGGACCTGGGAGGCGGCGGAGGGGCCAGAACCGGATCCGGAGGCCTGTCCCTGGTTGTCCTGCTTCTGCTGCTCGGCCGCCTGCGACTTGATCATGTCGTCGACTTTCTTGGCCTCCATGCGGAGCTTCTCCTCGCGCAATTTCTCGCGCTCAGCGGCCCGCTGCTCCTTGCGCTGCTTCTCGGCCAGACGCAGGCGCTCCTTCTCGGCCACCTTGCGCTCGATCTCCACGCGATACTTGTCCAGGATGCCGGCCTCCGCCTCCTCGGACATGCCCAGCGATGAGCCGGGAATGTCGTCCTTGCTGCGCAGCGCCAGGATGTAGTCGTTCATCAGCTGGGCGATCTTGGCCGAGAGCTCAGGGTAGCGCTTTAGCATTGTCATCGATTGGTTGACCGCCCGATCGATGTCGATCAGCCGCTCCAAGGTCCTGGGGCGCTCCGAAGCAGCAGCCTCGAGGCCACCTGGTCCGCCCGAATTCAAAAGGTGCCGGTAGTGGGCCAGGGCATGGGCACGGTCCTTGTGCAGGGCGCGCAGCAGCTTCTGCAGGCATTTCTCCACGTGGTGGGCCTGCAAACACAATAATTATTGAGTGGTTGTAGGAAATTTGCGTAATTTTTATACCATGTACCTTGAGGTACAAATGGTATATTAAGTTTGTGCAATTAAAAGCGTTTCCGAACCTAGAAGCCTGAGATAAAAATGGAGCCTCGATTTTTTATTTACCATCTAATCAAGCAGGTCTAATGTGAAGTTGGATACCTTTACATTTTTCTGGGCGACTCGGCTGTTAAGGCTGATCAAGAATATATATACTTTATAGGGTCGGAAACGTTTCCTTCTCCCTGTTACATACTTTGCACAAACTTAATATACCATTTGTACCTTAAGGTACATGGTATAAAAGGGAATATTTCATATTTTTTAATAAGAAGCAATTCTAAAAATTAAAAGCATATTAAAAAGTTTTTTGTAAAAAAGGGAAGTTTGGGTTGCAAAAAGTTTTCGAGTTCACATTAGATTCCATTGGTTTTGATAATTATAAAAAAACGGGTAAGGCAAAAAGTTTCTTGTAAAAAAAAAGGAAGGCGCCAATACTGTTTGTCACTTACTTTTCCATATTTTTTAATGAAATGAAAGCAATATAGAAAAAAATAAATTAATAAATAAAAGCGGTATAAAAGAGAAGAGAAATAAAAGAGAAAAAAAATAAGCCGGGGAAAAACAATGAAGCATTAGAGTCCTTGGATGGTAAAAAAAATAAACGAGCAAAAAAAAAAATAAAATAAACTAAATATATATTTAAAAAAAACAATAAAAGTTACGACCTTTCCGCTCGAGGGCGGAATAAACTGTGAGGATTGTATGCATGGCTGTTCAGAGGTAAACCCAATCGCCTGTAGAAACGCAGTTGTCGAATTTTAGCCCCTTTTGCGATTGGGCACACGTTCACATTATTTTGGCGGTTTGAAGTTTTTTCGACAACTTGTTGCCATATATCGGCCCATATCTTCTATATTTATTATCCGATATGGATAATAACTTTTTCCCGATAGTTTCTTAATATTTATTTTTCGTGCCGAGAAGGCAAATATTGTGAAGACGTGGCGTTCTGATTAAAATATTGATTCGTAAGCTTGTAATATTCAGTGAATCTATGGTACATGGTATCTCGTTGTCGAGAAATCTCGACTACGGCGTTTCTACTTGTTATCGATGAAACAGTTGTGAGATAGTTAAACCGATGCATAATTTCGATAGATATTCATTGAATGAAAGCCAACCAAGGTTGTAAGTGAAAACATGTGATTTTCTTATTTACAGATTTCACAGGAATTTTTTTCATCAACTAAACTGACTTAGTTAAAGCAAAAGGATGAACATTTGCAAAGGGATGAATATTATCAAAGGATCAAAATTGTTTGCCCGATCAAGATACCCTTAAAACTCATAATCTGGTAAGTGGATTTTAATGTATCTGTACACAATTTGTCAAGTATTCCGGGTGTGGTACTCACGTTGGCGGGCTGCTCAGTCAGGGCCTGGGTGTAGCAGGTCATTGCCTCGCGCTTCCTTTGGTTGATGTGGGCCAGGACGCGCTGCTGGTGCATGGCGGCGAGCTGGTGCTTCTCGGCGTTGCCTTCTTCCTCGAGTGCCTGAACAGAAGTCTAAAATTACATTCCCATATAAAAACGTATTGCACACCAAGAGAGAAAGATAATCAGCATAAGGGATTTTGATCGTCGATCGATTTAAATATGCAACTGTCGATCGGTTTTGGTTTCGGTATCTGTTTCGTTATCGGTATCGGTCTACTATCGTTTTGATTATCGAAAAAAATAACTTTTTCATCGTGAAAAATGTTTGTGGTTGAAATGTTTGGGTATTTTTTTGTGGGATTACTTATTTTGGGAATTTGGATGGGGATACTCGCAGGAGGTGCCGCTACTTAATTGGTGCTGCCATGAGAGGGAGCGAGATGGAGCTAGCGAGCGAGATAGATAGA
Source organism: Drosophila ironensis (assembly GCA_021223825.1). NCBI lineage: Eukaryota > Metazoa > Arthropoda > Insecta > Diptera > Drosophilidae > Drosophila > Drosophila ironensis. The sequence goes on from JAJJHQ010010246.1 coordinate 1,003,838, forward strand.
GAGAAAGAGAGAGAGTGCGAGTGCAAATTTTTGTTGGATTCTATAAAAAATGCATCTTCTGTCCGGGAATTTCTGTCCTTTTTGGGGCCTCTCGTAGGATCTTTATGTACATTTCGCATTCAATGAAAAGCGCGTTTACAAAAGCAGCAATAACTGAATCTTACAATTTTGCGAGCACTATAATGTCGGAATTGTGGAGAATTTCCCACATATATTCCAAAAAGGGAGAGAAGGAACTGGGAATGGGCGGCGGAGGATGTGTGTTGGTGGATATATAGGCGGGATCATTGGTTAATTACAGTAAGTTCAAAAGCCAATCAGTTCAACTACAAAGCACTTTGGATGTTAGTTAGTTAATATGGGTAAACTGTATCTATAGTTGATTTGGTTTAGTTGTTGTACTGCGTTAACTTCCGTTAACTGGTTACATTACGAGTAGCATATTATCGTTACTGTTAATTGCTGTTATGATTACAATCTGATGCCTCTTTCGCTCCCATTTGCCATACATATGGATATACAAACATAAAACAAACTTCAGCCCGGCGATGTCCCGAAAAGCCTGTCAATAACCAGGCGTTATACCAAAAACCTGGTACATCTCGGGAGAAAGCCGGTCAGTAAACGAAAAGCAGGCGATACAATGAGCACAACTTAAAGCCGAAAAATACGATACAATGAGCTAAGGTTAAAGATTACGATTACGATTATAGGGTTATGTGATTATTGGTGCATAAAGATAGTGGTAATACAAAACAAAAACCATAAATGACAAACAATGTGCGACATGATGTTCTAACTACAGATGTTTTGGGTACAAACACTGGGAGTTTCGCTCGGCAAGGTCCAATTTATGGGTATTACTGTTAGTTGTTTGTGAATTTAGACGACAAATATTGTTATATTCGTAATGTATTCCTTGCCGAGCAAATCACTCCAATACGCAGACATACACACACATACAAATGCATAGATAGATAGATTGATAGCTTGAAGGATAGAGGTAGGAGAGAGATAGCAGGCAGTCAGAGTGGGATAGATACGGTGCCAGTGAGTGAGAGACAGAGACAGAGAGCGAGTGATGTGATGGAGTTAGAGAGATAGTGGGCCTGCAGCAGTCAAACTTGCTTATCGATCTGCGATCGATACATCGCCGTCGATAAATCGATTAAAATCGATTTTAAATCGGTGATATTTTCAACGGAAATGCATCTATCTCAGTGATCCACAGTCAAGTTGAGCGCCTTGTCAGGGCTCCAAACACACGGACAACTGACCTGGAAGCGGGCCGTCATCCGCTGCTTGAATGATTGAGCGGCCTTGGGGTCGGCTAGGCGCATGTCCTGGTACTTCTCCTCCAGATCCGACCAGTCCTTCATCACGCGCGTGACCTTCTCCCGGTGCGATTCCTCAAGGCGCTGTTGGGCTTCCTTCGTTTAGAATACGTTTTGTGTTTTGCACATATATAATTAACCTGCGCCCTCAACGAAAACACTTACTTTCTGACTTACTTTGTAGCTCTGGTGCTCGTAGTGCGGATCGAAGTGGGTGAAGTACGGGTCCGAGGTGGGCTGGGCGGTCGAGGGCGGTACTCCGGCGGCTCCGGAAGCGGACACGGCAGCCGCTGCAGCAGCCACCGAAAGTTGCGGGGTGCTGGTGGCCATCATTGCTTCGGACTTCTTGTCGGCCGAGGGGGAGGACGAGGACGACGAGGAGGAGGAGGAGGACTTGGCCTGAGGCTTGGCCTGATCCCAGGTATCCCCGCCATCGGACTCGGCCTCGGAGCCGGCGCCATCCTCCTCGTAGTTGTCACCCTCCTCGCCGCTGTCGTACTCCGCATTGATGTCGTCCAAGGAGCCGCTGTTGGCATCGCCCGCCGAGGATGATCCCGGGTTGGTGGCGGTGGCCGCCTCATCGGCCACCATCTCGTCCTCCTCGTCGTCGCCCATCAGATCGTCCTCGTCATCCAGATCGTCGTCGTTGGCGTCCTTCGAGTAGTTGGACTCGTTGCTCTCGTCCTCGTCGGCATTTGCCACCAGCTCGTCGTTGGCACTGCTGCTGATCTGGGCCGGGGGCATCACAGGCAGGTCCGTCTTCTTCACGTGGATTTCATCGGCTGTAGGGTGGATGTAAGAGAATATTTAGAGGAGTTTTCAGGGTACGGAAAAGTCAGGAAAATCTGCTGATAACTGGAGTTAGCAACTGGCGGTCTTAAGGTAACCGGAAAGGATTCAATTTTCAAATATCTGCCGAATTATAAGGCATAAATATGACTTTACAAAATAGAAGTTGTGTAAACGAATCTGGTAGCGTTGTTATGGCAAAAACCTTCCGCTCTACTCAGTAACGAGGGGAGATTAAGCTACTTTAGAGATTAAACCCTTTGGGAACTCACTCTTGAAGTGCTTGGGGCAGCAGACGAACTCGACGCCGGAGAAGACGGAGATGCCGCAGGGCAGGAGCATGGCAAAGGATCGCATCTGCATGCCGCGCTCCTGGCAGGCGGCGGCTCCAGTCTGGTTCCACCTCACGAACGGCCAGCACCGCGAGGCATTGTGGATGTGGTCGAAGAGGCAGCCCTCCGGCACCAGCAGGGCATCCGATTGGAATGGTCCTTCTGAAGCCAAACGTCGTCGAGTGGTTGTCGATGTAATTTTTTGGGCGGGCGGGAAAATAAAGCGGATCAGTTGGTGGTGTCAATGAAGGGGATATCAGGCATCAGGGGATCTGCAATCCATGGGCGGGGGAAACGGGGGAAATGGCAGGCCGAGACTCACCCAGACAGCGGAATGGCTTGATCCAGCGGTGGGAGCCCTTGCACTTGGCCGCATTCAAGGCGCCCTGACGGCACCAGCCGCCGATCTTCTGGTAGTGCGAGGATTCCACAATGTTGGTTATGTCTCGGTTGGGATAGGCCTAAAAAAACAAAGAGAATCAATGAATTAGTGTTCGATTTGGTTGGTTTTCAACGGTCTATTGAAAGTATCTGCATTTCAAGTGGCACACAGGTCGTATGCGCAATGTTTGCACAACTCTCTAGGAATACCCTGGGCTCAGTCTGCTTTGTCTCTTTCGGGGTCAACTCAAATCGGTTTGGGTTTCGGTTTCGTAGTTTTTTCTCGGTTCCTGTGTTTAATCGAAGCTTTAACCGGCAGTGGACCGACCACCAAACCGGAATTGAGGCTAGAAGGGATAACATGGATAGCTGCATAAACCCCCCACTCGCAGCACATCTGCTGCCGTTCGTTCAATTCATTATTAATCAAGTTCTCATTTGGGGGCGATTCTGGGGAATTTCATTTTATCTGAAGGGATAAAGGATAGCCCCTACGCTCTGCCAACCGAATTGAGTGGCGAGCCCGAACCCTTTTGGGCCAGGCCAGGTCAGGCCAGACCAGGCCTTGTTTGCCAGGCCATTTGATGTGTGTTTATTTCCCTCCTTCTGCCTCTCCTTCTCCGCAACCGCACTCGCACTCGCACTCGCCGGCTCCTGCTTCCGACAATGGGCAGTGAAACTTTAATTGCCTGCCCGGTTTGATTGACTGACTAAATGACTGACTAACTGAATGGCCTAATAAAATATCCCGCTTGCGGCCGCCCCCGGCAGCAGCAGAGCTGGAGGGTGCCAGTGGGTCTGCACTACATTTGTTTCAAACAATTATGTGCCGAGTGGCACACACTCCTCCTACGCCTCCTGCTCCTGCCTCCTGCCTCCTGCTCGCATCCTTTCAGCCTCAATCCTGGCACACACCCAGAACACACACACAACAGCTCATGAAAATGAGGCCTTTTTAAATGTTGTTTGAGTGCTTCGTTCGTTGCAAATGGCGCACACACGGGGTGCTGCAGGGACTGAAAGAGGCTTTCCAACAGCAACAGCAAGAAATGAGTGCAAACGGCACGTAGGCGGTCGGTCAGACAGCATACGAGTACAGCCCCCCCAACGCCCAACGCCCAACGCCCAACGCCCAACGCCCACAGTTTTGCCATCACTGCGTATTGCTGTCGGCAACCAGGCTAAATAAAACATTAAAAGCACAAAATAATGATGCTGATGCATGTCAAGTCAAACTGAAAACCGAAACCCCAAAGGCCCTCTCGCATTTCCCTGCAGAAGCACACATGAAAATGATGAAAATGAGGCGGCAGGCGGCAGGCGGCAGGCAGCAAGTCTTGGCCTTCTGCTGTGGTCATTCCATATGCTGGCCAGTGCATAAGCCACCCATAATGGCACAGTGGACTGCATTGACAGCGGAGTGGAGTGTGTGGAGTGTGCGGAGAGTGTGTGTAGTGGGGATAAGCCGGCGAGAGTCCTCACTGGGCCAGGCGCCACTCGAAGAAATTGAAATGTGCCAAGCGAAAGGGGCTTGTAATTAAAAGGTTCAGCATAATGAGCGGGAAAGGCTTTAAGATTAAGCGTGGAGGGAAGCCCTGCCAGCGCGCTGGATTTTCGGGTGACAATCTTTATTTCTTTACCAATAAATTGCCTCGCTTGCCGGCGCGCTTTTGGAGTTTATATTTTAAAATTTACAGCCATACCGCAGCTGTCACCCCGCCAATCCCAGACCCAAACCCAAACCCAAAACCCATTTGTTTTTGTTTCGGTTTCGGTTACAGTTTTTGGTCGATATTTTGGGGGCAGTTGCGTGCGTGCCGGCGACTTGAAATAAACCGCACAAGCCAGGACTAGCAGCACGACCAGGAGCAGGAGCAGGAGCAGGAACAGGAACAGGATCAGGATCAGGTCCGGGATGGCTTTAAAAATAACAAAGCGTGTGTGGGCGGTGCGGCCGTGTCATTCACACGGCCCAGTGCCCGGCCTGAGAGCGATGGGTCGATGGGTCGGTCGATGGTCGTCGCTGGAGTATATAAACGTGCCTCGGGCCGCAGGATACGATACCAGTGGGTACGCCCTCGTCCTCGCCCACCCGGACCCACTTTCGTCGGCCTCCTGAGCATATGCCCCAGCACCAGCCTCGTCCTCGTCCCCGTCCCCGTCCTGGCCTGCCTGCCGTCCTGGCTGAAATGTGTTCGTTATACTTGGCTTAATCAAAACATATTCAACCGAGCGTGAGGCTGTTTAAGTGGCTCGCTTCAGAGAGTTTGCCGCAAATACGCGCCAGGACCCGGCCAGGACTTGGGCGCAAGTTATTGTAACAGCATTTGATTCCTTTGTTTTAGCAGGGCAGGCAAATTTAATTGTATAAAATTAGCAGAGAGCAAAAAAACCACGCATCGCTGGCCCGCTCTCCAAAAGTCCTTGTTTCTCGGTTTCTGTTTTTTTTTTTTCAAACCCCCCTTTATTTTTTTTTTGCAAGCATTATTTGTGCGGGGAAATGTGTGCGTGCACTAATGACAGACAAACAATTAAACTTGACATTTTCGCTATTGTTCGCATATGCTGATATGGTCGCTGAAAGGATCAGCATTGTGCTGCAGCGGTATCCTTGAGCCGTGCAATTAGAGAGAGAACATTAGTCCTGCATGTCCTTGGGGCCGGTGATGTGGAAATTGTTGCACGTTGGGTTTTTTGTTTTTGGCCTTTTGGAAATTGCATTACGATTGGCTTGTTCGGAAAACAATTAAGCTGCTGCGCTGCCGCTGCTGCTGCTGCTGCCGTTGCTGCTGCTGCTGGGACAACATTTTTCAATTGGCCACATAATTGGATTGGCTTATTTTACAAATTGCTGCCTTGTTGCCTGCTAATGGGCCGCGCAAAAAAGCACTGTGGCTTTGTGCTAATTGCCGGACAAATTGCGTGTTGTTTCATGTTATTGTTGATGCCATTTGCCGTGTTTTGTCCCTTTGCCATTCATCCAGGATATTCACGCACTGCCGCCGATCAAGCTGAAACCGGAGCCGAGGCTCAAACGCAAACTCAAACCGAGCTTGGGCGCTGAATCCGGCTAAAAGAAGGCAAGTGACAGCGCTCAACATCTGTGGCCCAGGCAGATGGCAGGATGCGCAGGATACTGGATACTGGCAACCGGATACGGAGCCGGGGGGTCCCGTGTGTGCCCTGTCTGTCAATGCATGCAAAATGCAAACAATCGAGTTGCACGCCGGGGGACAAACAGGTTGGGGTTACGGTGCACGGGAGCGCGTTATTGAAAATGATTTTTTAATGTGCCACTGACATGGCTCGGCTCCTTCCGCGTTTTGCATTTCCCCCGTGAAAAGCCCTGCTTTTCCACTGCGTGCTTTGCGGCCAACTCGGCCTGCGCCCGCCTCTCCTATTTGCATTTCTCGCTGGGAGCCCACCTCTTCTTTTTTTTTTGTTTTTTGTCAGAGTCTCAGCCTCAAACTTGGGTATTAATTTGGGCTTTGCCGGGGCCACGCCTGGGCGTATTTTTAGTCAACTTTGGCTCTGTGGCTCTGTGGCTCGGTGGCTCGGCTCGGCATTGAAATTGTAAAAATAATTCCCCATACGACCCGTGTGCCTGCCCTTTCGAGTGCGTGCGGGCTGTAAGATCGAGTGTGCGAGTGTGCGAGTATGCGAGTGACTGTCAGTCAGCCAGCGGCATGGAAACTACTGCCAGTCGCCGCCGCTGATGGGGCCCATTATGGGATAAGCCGATACGCACTGAGCGGTAATGCCCCGTAATTACGCGACTCTATGGCAACGTGTGCGCCGCAGAGTCCTTCAATCGGATTCAGTTTGCGTGCGGCGTTCGCTGGCTGCTCATTTGATTACGCCGCAGCGGAATGACGCAGCTAATATCCCATTCGTAGCCGCGGGAATGATACTTTGACATTCAACATTCAGCCGGGCCAGCCGGGGACATGTCATCGCAGCGCTGTCTGTCGAGGAGATGAGCGATGGCTGCTGCCACTGCTGCCGTTGCTGCTGCTGCATCGCCCTAATTGGCTGTTATGCCACATAATGCTTTAATACTCTGCATCTCAAAGAGCGCGCACTCGTTCCTTTAGTTTGCCCCCAGGCCCCACCGATGCCCTGGCAACAGAATTGCCCAAACACATGCCACGGGCACGGGCACGGGCACGGTTACGGAAACCGAAATGGGATGGGCATGCGAACCCGACCACCCAAACGATCCCCAAACGGGCCGCACATACATCACCTTTAATGGGCATTATGTGTAAGCAAGCATTTAACTCTAAATGTCCGGCAACATTACAAACAATTGAATTAGGAGACCGCTTCAGCATCAGCTTCCAGTTTCCCGGAGCAACGTGGCAGGCCTTTAAGCGGGCGGCTTTGCCGGCGAAATGGGCCCATTTGTTGTCTAACCTCATCCCCGGGGCTCTGCCGACTATATTTAGCCATTTCCCAGTATATCAGTGTATACAGCATGTATACGAGTATACGAGTATATGGTATCCACTCATCGCTTTAGACTGCGAATGCCTGGCTAAACTATTTAGCGACTAAACTACTTTTTGCCTGTTCACTGAATTTCAATGCGGCCATTATGGAAACAGAGGCAGAGGCAGAGCCAAAGCGAAAGCTAAAGCCAAAGCCCCGGCCGGGTCGGGTCGGGAAAATATAGTTCGGCCCGATGACGCCGATGGTGTCCTTTAACGGTGAGTGGCCAACCAGGTCCTTGTGTCTGTCGAATGGGGTCCAGTTGCTCCCCTGTCAGCGGTGTGTGTGGTGGGGTCAGCCAACCCAACTTCAGTCGAGTGGCAATTACTGGGGCTTGGGAGGAGGAGACCTGCCCTGCCTGTCGCTTAAATGATGCGCAAACTATTCGTGCAATTATGCAACGGGCAACAACAGTTGGCCATGGTTTGCAGCCCACGGCTTGCCTTGTTTATGCAGCTCTCAAAGCAGCCGATGATGTTCCGTTCCATCTAAAAGTGCCCGTCCCCGGTTTATTTGCATGCTCTCGATGCGGCGCTGACAGCGCATAATTAGCGCATAGTTCGCCTCTAATCGGCGGGGATTGAGCCTAGAAACGGCCCATCATATGGACCTATACCGGGCAAATGGAGCGATCGGCGCAAGATGATGCTGCGGAAAGGATAGCAGGAGCAAAGGTCAGGGAGCAGCGCTTTTCGGCCCGGCAGGGGATATTCAATTACAAGCCTTCCTAATTAACGTTCTGCGTCCGCGGTTGTGTGGCCCTCGCTCTCTGCCCCGGTCACTTAATGAGATTTTCCACCAAATGAGCTTACATTTCCACAGCCCCCGCACCGGCCCCGCCCCGGCCACGCTCCCTGCATCGAATTCAATGTAGTTAATTGAATTTAGATGCGATTTATGTCTGCAAAATGCAATTTTAGCCGCATTAATGGCCCGACATACACTTATACTCGTAGAGCATGAGACACAAGACGCTCCAGCTCCAGCAGCACTGGAGAAGCTGCTTTGGTTTTGGGGGGTTTTGGGCAGCAACTCATCAGCAAGTCCCATTTATCATTATTAATGTGGAATTTCCACGAATTTCTGTCCCGAAAACCAGAGCCGGGCAAAGAGATTCCTGGCATTCTGATATTGTATACCCGATACCAGGCACTGCCACCGCACCGCACCGCACCCCTTGGCACATGTAATTTAAGTCATTAGCCAGGGCAAACAACGGCGGCGGGATAACTTGGATGCTTTGCATTCGGCGAAATTCTGTGAGTTCTGTGAGCTGTGTGGGTGGCTCTGGGTGTCGGATGGGTGGCAGCGGGCGGATGGGCGGCGGGGTCACTCGAATAAATACGAAACGCGCAACATTTTGAAGCCTGACACCGCAAGGCACACAAACCAAAGCAAACCCAGCCAAACCAACCTCAATGGGGGCGGCAAATTAATTAATTTCCATTTGAATTGCAGAGTAAGCAGCACAAAAACCAGAACAACAAAAAAATTTGTACATACAAGTGTTGTATGTATTGTATATAAAAATCGAAACAAAAATCCAGCATAAGGCAGCAAATTGGGGAAAAATGATATAAATAAATATAAACACTCGGGCCGCCGGAAAGAGCAGTTGGGTGTGCAAGATAGCAATGAAAGGGCGAGACGAAAAAGTAAATATAAAAAAAATGAAAGGGGTAACAGGCGCCATGGGGACAAAAGGACAATAAAGCGCTTTTAATTAATTTCTTTCAAGGTGAAGCCAAACAAAAAGCAGCAAGACAACGAAAATTAAAAAAGCGCTGAGCAATCTCCGGGGGCAGCGTGATTTATTTGCAGGGCAGCAGGAGTTCTACTTGGATTCAATTTTCATATGATATTTTCCGGATTTCTGCAATTTTTCCAAACTTTTTTTGAGCAAAAGTATTGCATACTTTTGGGATCGCAGTGGTTTCTTTGCGGACCAAGCGGAATGGAACACTGAGTGGACACTTTATGTTTTCTTTTCGGTTTTTCCCCCGGTTTTTATATGATTTTTAGTTTGTTTTTGTTTGTCCTCAAGTTGGAAAATGTTGTTTTAGCTGAAAAGCAAACACTGCATGGAAATAGCCAAATTTTTACGTTTAAGGTGCCACTCGGGGCCCCCAAAAAAGGTTTTGACATTAATGGAGAGCCAAATGCCAGACCTGTTTGCATTTAGCTGCCCCTTTGCCATGGACTGTGAACTGTGGGGGCGGTGGACAGTGGGCGATGGGTGGTGGGCGGGGCCTTCGTTAGTGGCATTTGGCTCTGAATTTGAAGGCCTTTCAGGCCAGCCCGTGCGAAATTGCGAGCAAGTTGCAAGGCCATCGGGAAAAGGTTCGTTAAACAAGTTTCAAATTTGTTCCAATCTCAAGTCAGAGATCAAACGCTGCACTTTTGTCAAGAGTCATTTCGACATAATTTCAGCTCCATATGTGCGGAAAGTTGTGACTGAAAAGTTACATAACTTTAGCCAAAAGAGTTGTAAACAAGCAGAAACGTTCTAGTCGAGAGTTCTCGACAGCGAGTTACCATGTACCTGTTTTCATTATAAATTGGTTTTTCGCTTAAATATTTGAACCTCAAATTACAATGATTTAAGTAAAATGCTGAAATTGATAACTACGTTATCCTGCATTGACACTGAGAAGGGACGGCGAACATTTTTATTGACCATATCTTCATTGGTTTTTTTCCGATTTTTATAAAACTTTCCCCGTGGCTGGATATTATAATTTTTAGCTGTAAGCAAAAAGGTTTTTATCTATTGGTCCCAGCATTTTGATTATATAGACCTATATGCAGTAATTTATAAGGGCGGAATAGTTCATATTCTGCGTATACCTTAAGTTACTACCATCTCGGAGATATTGTCTCATATGTGGACGAAAATACAGTTTTATGAACATTGCGAAGGTGATAGGGGGCGTGGCAACCATTTGATTTTAACTCCATCTGTGTATACATATGACAATCTTAAAGAAAAAGAATTACGTCTCTAGCTCTATTCATCTTGGAGAACGACGTGTTCATAAAAACAGACGGACAGACAAACGGACAGACATGGCTAGATCGCCTTGGGTATATACTTTGTAGGGTCGGAGATGTCTCCTTCTTCCTGTTGCATATATTTGCACCAAATTAATATACCATTTGCACCTTAAGGTACATACAAAGGTATAAAAACGAATAGATTTTGTCGATAAAAAACGTTGTCAACAATGCTTTTATGCATTGCTTGTTATATTTCAACGTAAACTTTATGAATATTTCATCCTTAGAATTATGTGCATGGATATAAAATAAATCACATAAATCAATCAACCTTTTGGGCCAAAAACTGATGCAATCTGAAGAGATTTGAAGGGAAAGCTTTTACCACTTTCAATGTGGCTTTATGGGTGTTATCAATATCAGTGAATGACTGGGAAAGCATAATGATATCGAGCTGCATCGGGAGGGAGAGATTTCCGATTATTTGTTCTGGCAAATGTGGCCGAGGGCCCGCGGCCAAAACGAATCTTAAAGCCATCAAACGCACACCCAATATGCTGGCTGCGGGCTCTTACGGCTTAATTACGATTTTATTGGATTTTATTTGGAGTGAAGCCGGCGGCTCCAGCGACGCAAACGGGGGCAGAAACATCAAAAACATTGCCACCGACATAAATTAAGCATAATAAATAAATTACCATAATTATAAAATGTGTGAGCGACGGAGGCTACAGCAGCAGCAGCGGCAGCAGCAGCAGCAGCAGCAGCGAAAGCAACAAAAAAGCTGGCGACATCGAATAAATGCGTCAGTGAGAATTACATAAAATATAAGCGAACTGAAACAGCGAACGGGAAAAGCACGCAAAAAGCGTGAAAAGCAGAAAGAAAAACTCTGGCAGACCGAACCAAAGCAAGCCAAAGGAGCGGCCATCGCGGAGGGGCCGGGAAAACAAAATGCAAATGAAAAACCAATACAATATTTGTCATTTACATACATCGCGCACACACAGCACACACAGCAGAGCACAGCACAGGACAGGGGCTTGGGTGTGGGTGTGGGCGTGGGGTTGGGTGTTGTTTCGATTTATGTTGTGGCAACAGCAACTGCAGGCGACAGCAGGATACTTGCAGGATCCTGTGTGCCACACAGAGGGGGGAGGAAGAGGGGCAAGGGAAATTTGCATGTCAGAATCAAATGCGACAGTTTTGACAGCTTGCCGGGCTCATTATTTGCATACAGATGATCGTAATGACGCAGGCGATGAGTTGCAGGGCGCCTGACCCGGCCTCCCCGGCCTCCCCGACCTTCCAACCTCCCAACCTCCCGGCCTTAAACCAGCAAACTTGCTACCAAACTTGTCACATGGCCCCGGCAAATCAGGCTCAAATCACCATTGAACTGCACCCAGTGCCCCAAGAGACCTTAAACAGGTTTCCAACTCTACGAATCATTTGCATGCAGTGAGAAGAAATCCAAGGAAATCTGGGAGAATTCATCGAAAAACTGGTTAGCAGGTCAATAAATCAACTTAGTGAAACGTTGCCGAGGAAAATATCTTTCAATTACCCTCGGGCGTGAGTTCTAAATAGCTTTGATGGCACTTTGCAGTCTCAGTGTCACGTTAAATGCAATCAATCAAGGAATTAATCCACCAATTAAACAGAATAAACATTGCCCCGGCACCCTGACTTGCGCCAAAGAAAACACTCAGTTATTTGGACAAATATTAGGCAGAGAATTTCGCTGCCTGTTTTGTCCAACCTCCCTCCGGCAAGTCCCAAGGTGCAACTCGAGCATAATTAAATAACATGAAGCTAACACGATAATTATCATCTCACTGCCCCCCGAAAGCCAGCAGCTCACTCACAAGATGTAATTTCATCATAATCCAATGGAAGCACACACTAATTTTGGTCCCTAAGTGTGCGATTGTTAATCTGCTTTGGATTATTTAAATTCGGAAATCAGGGACCAGGGACCAGAGACCAGGGACTGGCGTATGGCATTGAGTAGTCTGCTTGGATTTCCGGACTGATTTCAGTTTTCCCGACCACATGTCGCTCTCGATACGGACGAGCCAATGCAATGTCAATATTTATGAACTATTATTGAACATTTGACGGGACTGATGATGATGTAACAACAACAGCGCGAACAAACAGCGAGGATGCTTCGCAAACGCTTACATTAGCCCCACTGATGGCAGGGGAAAAATTTAATTAAAAAAGCAAAGGAAAAAGGAAACTGGATGAGGGCAATGAGGCAGGCAGGCGGGCAGGCAGGGGCGGGGCGAAAATGTTGACTATGGAATGCCAATTTATGACAGCGACGACGACGACGACGACGACAAGGATGCCACATTCCCGGCTACAAGCACCCGCATATCCCGATATACTCGTACAAGCATATACTATATATGACATACGCGTATGGGGATGGATATACCATATAAACACATGCAACAAGGATGCGGCAAAGGCAGGCAGGCACTCGGCTCACAGCGTACAGCGTACAGCTCACAGCTCATAGCGCTCTGTGCTCTCAAAATGCAAAAAGAGAAAATTAATGGAAAATTAATTAAGTGTCGCTTAATGTTGTCTCAATGTAAACGCTTTCAACGCAAATTAAATTGTTGCTGCCATATAGGAGAACCACTCTAGAGTTTGTCCTTCCCGGCTGCCTTGCTCGCTTTTGATTTATTGGTTTTCTTCACTTGACTTTTTATTTCATTTTTTTTTGTATTCTGCCCTGTTGTTTATGGGGCTGTTGGCTGTTGGTTGTTGGCTGTTGGCTGTTGGCTGTTGGGGCTGCATTCTAGGGGCTCGCTCTAGCGTTAGCCTGGCCATAAAATTACATTTTGCCAAGCACCCTGACCACACGGCGTATGCGCAATCTCAAGCAGCCGCAGCAACAGTAGCAGCAGCAGCAGAAGCAGCAGCAGCAGCAACTTTTCCATATGCAAAGTGCAATGGAAATTGCAATTTTTCATGCGGCTTCTCTTTGGCTTTTGCCTCAATTCAATCAAATGCAAAAGGTAAGGAAACGAACAAAAATAAGTCCGGGACCAAACAGGAAGGAAGCCACTACAGCGGCGCTACAGGAAACCGCATTACGGGGCCACAGAGTGGCACTCACTTACCTTCTTGCAGTAATCAAGCAAATCCATTTTATCACGCAAACATGTGGCGCCGGTTGTCTTCTTGCTCAGGTCCGTCACCCAGCGTCCCTCCTCGGAAAGGTATTGCGGCTGGTAGACCTGCCCGGCCTCGCAGAGCACGGCGATCTGGGGCTCCCATCGCGGGGATGCGGCCTGGAATACAGAGGAAATCAAAATCAGAGTAAGAAATCGTCAGAGAAGTCGCCGGATAAATCGTGGGTGGGTAGTAAGGCAAGCCAAATGGTGCATCATAATGCCATTTTTTATGATTGGCTTGACTTGGAAGTTTCCGCTGAAACGGTTTCCTTGAAAATGCAAAAGAATTGCGATAAATTTCCAGCAGTTTCCTTGGAATTTATTAGCGCTTTTGAGTTGTTTCATAGTTGCATTTTTGCATTTAGCATTCGATTTGTGCAAGAGTGTCAGAAGCAAATGTTCGGTTAGTTCTTGGCATGATTTGTTTGCCCGAAACCCTGTTGTATTTTTGCAAATGTCAATCCAACAAGTAGTACTTGGCCTGCATTTATCGTTGCCAAACCTGCATACTACGAGTATATACTTTGTGGGAAGGAACTTTGTGTGTTTGGGGGGGCGATTCAAAGTTTTAATTGACTTTGCAGCTGGTGTTTGAAATGCTTCTGGCGACGTGAGTGCCTGCGGGTAGCGGGTGGCGGGGCGTAACAAGTTGTCATTATCAGTGGCACAAAAATCAAGTGAGATATTTCGCAAAATTCCGATTGAAAAGGGCGCTGCCAACAGGGCGTATGCGTGATGTGTGTATGCAACAAATCCAAAGACAAGACACGGCCAACAACAAAGCCAAACGGCAGACAAAGGCATGGGCAGGCACATTAATCATACGCCACATTGTACAGGCAGCCAGCATTCCTAAGCGCAGCTTCCTTGTGCTCCCAGCAAAAATACAGAGGCGAAGGCGGAGGCAGTGGCGAAAGAGGAAGCGGAAGCGGAGGCGGAGGCGGAGGCTGCGGGGGCGTGACAAAGCGATAAAAAATGATGCCCACTAAGCAGGGGTGGCGGCAGCAATATCCAGGATGTGTGTATACCAAGAGGCTGGCCAAAACAGGACGAAACAGGAGGCAGGAGCCAAAGAACAATTAATGGCCGTCATTAGAGGACGAACAGAAGAGCAGGAGGGAGGTATAGGAGGACTAGAAGGAGCCTCTGAGAAGGAGCCGCAGGAGGCGCAGGAGGCGTGGCAAGTGCTGAGAACAGCGATTGCCTAAATGCTTCATTACCGCCACATGACAGCCACTGCAGCAGGCTGGGCGGGCACGATGATGAATGCCCGGCCAAATTATGCATAACGATATCAATTGCTACGTTGATTGATTGACGTCATTGTGGCCAACCGGATGCAAGCCCGGTCCCATAGTCCCATGGGCGAGTGAAAGTGCTGCAGAAGCCACTCAAATGGAACAAGCAGGCAGCTCTCGGGTAACTGCATTGTTTTGCAAGCTAGATGAGCACAAAAACAGGCTGCCGTACAACTGCTAATCGGGGCTTTACATGCTCCAATAATTCATAGAGTCGAGGCACCTTCAAAGCGATAACATCTCCCGGGAGCTGTGACAATGCTGTCACTGATTGCCATCAACTCGGTCTCCTTGCGGATTCCAATTATGAATCCGGTTACAATGCGATCTGCTCGAAATCGCGGGGTTTTGTTTCGCCTTTCAAAGGCCAAACAGCAGGCCCGGCCTGGCTTTCTTTGTCCGTCCGCTGAGTCGGAAAGCCTTTGAAATGATCCCTCAGAAGTCGCGAATCGGTTACTTGGAAAAGTATAGTCCGCTTGAAAGTGATTAAGTCGAGAGCTGTGCTGGCACTCGATGTAATGTGGCCCTAATGCATTCCATAAATACGTAGGCCCTCGAGTGGGCGGGCCCCTTCCGTTGGCCAGGGCAGCAAAATAATTATTGATCGGAAATCCGGGGGCTGTTCTTCGTCTCCCCACCGAATCCCCAATGCCCGAGCCAAATGCATCGACTGAAAATTATCCAAATGCATCATCGACGGGGCGGACAGCACACATTATAACATATATGGTATATACAAAGCATATATGTTATATGTGTGGCTCGCATGTGTGCCATCTGGGTGTGCAGAGGCATTGAAGGGCCTCGAAAGTAACGGATACTTGTAAAACTTCATTAAAGCCAACTTCCGGTTGCCAGGCAGCAGCTGAAATATGCATTACGCCGCCCCGCCCCCCCACGTCCCGGCCATACCCAATCCCTTGTGGAATTTTCCACAATTTTCTTCTGCCAGTCAGTCAGTCGGGCGATGGCGATGGCAATGGCGATGGCGATGTGCGTTCAACTATTTCAAAAGTAATTAAGTTGGCAAAAGGCGCCAACAGAGCTCCCAGCTCTGGCAACCAGCTCCTCCTGCCTTGGCTTTTGTTTGTCAGTTTCTAGGAGTCACAGTCAGTGGTAGAGTCACTGCCAGAGTCACTGCCGGCGTTGCCTTATGACAAGCAGGGGGCCTAGGCCTGACGAGCAATTTTTCCAGGCAATCTAATAATCCAACCTAAAAGCACCACCACACACGCACTCACTCACTCACTCACTCACTCAGTCACTGCGCCTGGGCAATGGCCCTCCAGTACTCGTATATAGTTAAATATACACACAACAACATATATTTCGGTTGCCTGTGTTCGAGCTTGTTTATGCAGATTTTGTTTGGCCGGAGCCCCGAGTTGGGAGTGCACTTGTTGTTTGCCCTAACACCAACAATGGCGCATATGCCAAACAATCCCGAAAGGAGTGACGGGAGCTGGGACTGCTGGAACACCGTAGCTCGTACGAGTAGCTGGGGCTCCAGCTGGGGCCAACAGCTGGGGCTGGGGAAGCCAATAATAATGTCGCCAGCCATGGCAACGGTGTGTGCAAACACCAGCACAATGACAAATTCCAAATTTCAAAAGGTGCAAGCCAACAACGTGCATACCAAAAAGAGCTAAAGGACCCGGGCTTTGTGCATGTCCTGCGACAATTATGCAGAATATCCCATCGGCTTTAATACCCGTCTCTTGTAGAGAACAAGGGTATACTGAAATTGTCCGTAGAAGCCCATAAATTGTACAGCAGACGAGTCGATTTGGCCTTGTCCGTTCGATTGTCCGTTTGTCCGTTGGGGCTTAGGAAAGCCTAGTTCGCGAAGAGCAAGTTGTGGACGGTAACAGTTTAGTCTAATTTCAGTCTAATTAGTCTAATTTCAATTTGTCCGTAGGAGTCCATAAATTGTACAACTGGCGAGTCGATTAAGCCTTGTCCGTTTGTCCGTTAGGGTTTACGAAAGCCTAGATCGCGTAGACTGTAGATCAGATCAGGTTTTTGACCGTCACAACTTGTAGTCTATTCATATTCTTGATCTATTTATGTCTAGTAAATCCAGTGGCTGCCTGATTTTTTAGGTATTTGTGGTCGAGACACTCGACCATTGCTTGCTGGTTTTTTTTTGGCACATACAATATGCCAGGTATCTTTTTTGTGTTTGACCAGCTTCAAAATAATGACCATAGACAGGGCAACTTTCTGGGGTAATTGGAAGTTAAAGGTTGAAAATTGCATCAAAAACTTCAGGCAAGTTTCAAGCGAGCATTGCTGGATATATAGTATGAATATGATTATGCGGCAACTTGAATTTGAGACAACCGACTATTAGGTTCGTAATTGCCTTGTTTGTGGGCTTTAAACGAGCCGACACCTTTTCCTGGGCTCATATTTTTGCGACGCCTTTGCAAATGCAAATTGATGAGGGCAAAGGCTGACAGTTGCAGCTGCAGCGAAAATCGGGGAAAGTAATGTGGCGCGGGGCAAATCAGAAGCCGCCCAAGTGACAGGCGACAAAAGGAAATTGCAGCAGCACCAGCAATCTGTCAGCACAACGGGAGGGAGGGAGGGTGGGGATCGGAGGTGTCTTGTGATGGCCGAGAGTGGAACAGCCAAGCGCTGGTTGTTGGCTTGTTGTGGCCACGCCTACCAACCAAATTCCCTCCCGCCGCCTCACTTCCGCCGGCTGCTGTCGGTTAGCTTCCTCTTTTCACTCGCTTTGGGGTTGGGTTGAAAGGCAATCATGGTCGTGTCCCTTTCTGTGGCAGGGTTTCACCCCTTTCACGCGTTTGCAAAAACTGCAGCGACGCCCATGTTTGCTGAAAAAGCTGAAAGGGCGACAAATTGTAATCAAATGCACGCATGAGCGTCTGCGGGGCGTGGCAGTTGATACCTGTATGTGCGCTGCTTGTACCCGGCCAAAAGGAGCGGAAAAACAGGCTTAAATGGCGCAGGAACCGCAACGGGCAACGGGCAACGTGCCACCAGCCGCCTGCCACCTGCCACCTGCCACCTGCTACGTGCAACGTGTCTGGGTGGAAAATGGTGGAAAGCCATTGATTAACTTGCCGCTGTTGGGATGGTAAATCCTGCGACTGCAGCCCCCCGTACCACGAACCCCATTGGAAACTCATAAAGCTGCCGGGTAATTGGAGTTTCGATCAGTGCGCCACTGTCCTGCCCCAAAAAGTATGCAAGCGAAATGGAACGGAAATGAAGACAGCGGAAGCGGCTGGCAAATGGGAAAAGCTTGCTGAAAAGTCGCGGATTTGCACTGGAAATGAGATGCCACAATCGCTTCAGTGCACAGTAAATATTGTGATTGACAATTCACCATATACGCAACCGATTCATTTGCTGTTGCAACAATTTGTGAAGTTTATCCGCTAAGATTGACTATGCCATTTGGTATTGGATTTTAGGAAGTTGGAGTAATACTTCTCCTATGCACAATGACTTCAGTCAAGACTGGGAATATCTTGAGATATTGTCGTGATTTTAAACCAAGTTTTCATAAGGCAGACTTTACGTGGAACTGGGAACATCTTTAATTCAAGCCAACCTTAAAATTCTGCCCCATAGTTGGGCTCATTAAGATTTCAGTAGAAACGCTTCTGTTACTTGGCACACAAACTTTCCACGCAAACTTTCTTTTCAATTTGTAATTTAAAATCTCCAATAAATTTGTTTGTAAACTGCACGAAATCGCAAAATCCCACCGCCCGCCCCACAGCTTTTCTCATTTTTCTTCATTTGAAGCGAAACCGCATTCAATTTCAAGTTTCGATTTAAAATCCAAGTCGCCGCCCCCGTCCTCGCATTCGGGGAAACCAGAGGGCGTGGCCATGCCAAAGCCGAAAGCCGAGGGCAAAGCAGACCGGGAAGTAAGTACTTCAGGGGCTACTTATAATGGCCATGGAACCGTGCAGCCATGGACGGCCCCCAGAAGAGGGTCCGTCCAGAGGAGCGGAGGCGGGAGAAGTCCTGGGACGACAGAAACACAATTATGTTAATGTTTACTCGACCGTAATTAACTCAAATTTATGATATTTTAATTTCGCCCGAGCGGGACACTCGAGAGAGCGGCCAAAGTTGTGAGTCCTGTTTCAGGGAGCAGGAGCAGCAGCAGGAGCAGGAGCCGCAGAAGCCGGAGCAGGACCAAAAAGAAGCGGGAACCGGGGGGGAGGAGAAAGGCAGGCGGGAGCACAAAACCGAGAGGAACAAGGCGAAAACAAACAAAAGAAAATTGCGTTATAATAACACACGTAAAAAAGTTGCGCCACCTTTTTCTCCCTTGTCATCTGTTATGTATCTTGATACCCGGTATTCGTAAAGCTGAGGGCGTATTGGGAGCTGGGAGACCTATTCAGCCTCATATCCCAAAAGAAAAGTTGGCCAAAGTAAGTTTGGCAAGGTTTTTACCAAGCCAGGCATACAAATGATATACTTTAGTATAGTTTTGGTATTTAAACTGAGTATATTTCTCTAGAAACCCGCTACTCCTAAGTCAGAGGGCATATTGAAAACAGGGAGACTTATTGAGCCTCATATCCCAAAAGAAAAGTTGAAAAAAGTAACTTTGGCAGAGTTTTTACCAAGTTAAGCTTACAAATGATGTATTTAAGTATATTTTCGGTATTTAATTTGGTATTTTTGCAAGTTCCTTGGCACATTTCATGCCGGGTATTCATATTCGATACGACAGACTCCAGCGGCTTTCACTAGCATTTTCCTTTGTTTTCCTTCCAAATGCGAGATGGAGACAAATAGAATTTTAATGCAGAGTAAAACGCAAAATGTCTTTTGGGACAGTTGTTTCATTTTCCATCCCCCGAACGAACGAATAACAAATGATGCCCAACTGCCTGGCAGATAATCCATCAAATTGATCAGAAATCGAACTTTAATTTGCATTTCTCGCCACTACAATTTGTTGGCAAGCATTTCGATTGCTGCGATCGCTTGCCCGGCGTTGCCTAGGCGACTTTTCGCCAATTATGAACCCGACCCGACCCGGCACGGGCTTGGTTTTGGTTTTGGTTTTGGGTTTGAGTTTGGGCGACTAGGGCCAAGACCCGGGCAGGGTTCAGGGCATTCAAATTATGCTTTGCATGTTTAAATATTTTTCAAACAAGAGTGGCAGGGGTGGTTGGTCCACACAAAACACGTAGCAACAAAAAAGTGCCAAAGAAAACAAAAACAAATTGTGAAAAATAGCCACAAGCGAGGTCATAAGAGGGGCAGGGATGGGGACAGGGGGCAGGGGTTAGGAGCTGGCGGTGGGCGGTGGGCGGTGGAAAGTGGGAGGGAAGAGCTGCCTAAGTAGCGTGTCGCTTGAAGTAAGTCAAAGTTGGAAATGGAATGAAACGTTTTCGCTTCTCGCCTTCCCTCTCGTTCACTCCCGTCGCGTGCCATCTCTTTTGCACACTCTGAGAGACAGGGCTATTATTTATGAGTTTTCTACGTTCGGTGCTGTCTTTTGTGCATTTTCGCTTTTTGCCATTTAACTGGCTTTTTTTGTTGCTTGTGCTTGTGTTCGTATGATTTTCCTCTTTTTTTTTGGTATTTTTTTTTTTTTTTTTTTTTTTTTTGAGGGTATGGCAGGGTGGTCCATGGCCCATGGCCCATGTCCTGTGTTTCTCGTTTGTTTGTGGCTCAATTTCGAGTGTCAAAAAGCTTTGTTGTTGCTGTTTTGCTGACGATGAGTCAGCACACTAAGCCCCGGCCCAGGGACGGGGGCTTTTTGGGCATTTGCCATGAAAATTCGCCCGGCTCGTTGGCCTGCTTTTCCAGGCAAAAAACGTGCATCCAAGCGCGCGGGGGGGCTGAATATTCCGACTTGATCTCCAAGTTGAATTAATTTGCTGCAAATCTGCTCTGTGTGCAGCGCAACCGGAAGATCGAAAACTCGCAAAACTTTTGTCTTTAATTCAGGTACGAGCGAGTATACACGCCTGGCAAATGGAAATTAATTTGGTGAAAAGTGCTGCAAATATGCAGCGCACAATTTTTCCAAGACATCTCTCCCCTTAGCTTTGCTCTGCGTGCATCTCTCGCTTTTAGCACACACGAAGGAAGATACTCGTACTATACGTACGAGTACGAGTATGTGGACGTGTTCTAATTGATGCTGCTGAAAGCACTTTTAATTACATTTGCGGGCGCTCCCGGACCCGGAGCCCCCAGGAAAAAATGTGTGAGCGACCCAAAACTCGACGCAGCTCGCCCGGAATGGGAGCTTCATCATTGCATAAATCATGACGATGATGACGATACAGCCCGTACAGGGAGCTGGAGGAGCAGCAGCAGCAGCAGCAGCAGCAGTTCATCATCCATTCAGTGGCATTTTCAATTTCAATTTTTGCACTTTTATCGGGACTGCACTCCGTCCATCCACTTAACCGGCGCCCCTTGTGCATAGCATCCTCCGTCCTCCTCCTGGCAGCCGCCTAATTGATTTTGCCCCTTCTACCGCCCCCTGGTCGGCACTCTTTGGCATATCTATGACCATATCTATCTCCAGCAGGAGCTCTTCAATTATACAACTTTTGGCCCCAAAATGAAATTACTCAAGTTTACTCAAGTTTGCTGCCCCCTCTCACTTCGATGCGATGCGATTCGATTCGATTGGGCTTTAGCTTTGGGTTTGGGTTCGCTTTGAGTTTCTTTGCATAATGTTTGATCATTCCCACTGTGAGCGGCTCATCTTCTGGCTGGCTAGATGATTGGGGTCACTTTGGGCAGCCTCCGGTGTGTGTCGGGGTTCATTATTCGACGATTTGCTGCAGGTCACCAGGACGCCACCTCCTTCTTGTCCATCCCTTTGCTTTCGTCTCATTTCACTTCATCTGATTTCATTGCGACTCGACTGGATTCGAATCAATTCGTTTCGTTTCGTACTGATTCGATTCGATTCGATTTTTTCCTGGCTAATTGAGTGCGAGCTGGAAAATGGAAAATGGGAAAAGCGAATGGGACTGAGCGGCGGCCTGGGAGTGCGTTTAATGGCCCAAGATGACAATTGAAAACTCATTTGTTAGGCCCTGATGTACTTAATCGATGATTCATTGGCAGTCCCCGGCCAGAGGACGAAAATCACTTAGTGTCCGGGGGTATATTAAATTTGATGCCTAATGGACTGATGGATGGCATAGAGCGGGGCGGGACGGGACGGGACGGGACTCTATTAGACGACTCCCTAACAGGTAGGTATCGGGGAAAAGCTTTCAGCCAGCACGGCAATCAGCCAAATTATCCGGTAGTTTTTAGTCCAGTCCGAAACGAAGTTAACTGAAAAATTATCGCTGAATCGGCAAAGCAATCAACAGAAATTACGCAACATTAATGCGCTTACAAGCACTGCCATATAGCCATATAGCCACTGCCATATAGCCCCTGTCATGGCCACTGGCGGCAGTGGCGTGGGATCAGCTTTGGGGCCGGAAACGGGATCAGGAGCTGCAGGGGATTGGGGGGACCGAGGCTGGGACTGGAGCTGGAGCTGCAGCAGGCTGGCTAACAACATTTTAATCCTGGCCACAAATTGCTGAGGCTTAAAGCGTTCGTTCGATAATAAATATGATTAATTTTACACAAAAAGCCACCGAAACAGGCCGGAAAGCCGTAAACGCTCAACGGGAGCAACAGAGACGGCAGCACAAAGTGCGATGGAGAGAGGACTAAGTACAGTTGACCACAAAAAGTTTTTTTGTTGGAAGGGCTAAAAGTGTTGGGCCAAAATGCAATAAAGCTTGCCAAAACAAAAAACTAATCAACAAATTATGGCAGGCAAGTGGTTGCCAAAGAGTAGGACAGCGCCAGAGAGAGATAGAGCCAAGGAAAGAGACGGAAGAAGGGCAGAAAGAAAGAGATAGAGCTGGCGATAGAGAGAGAGAGAGAGAGAGCCTAGAAAGATGGAGTTTTGCATTCTTTTGGGCGACCATTGCAATTCAATTAACTGTGAAAACTAATTAAGTGACTCCTGCCGGGAGGATGTGCAGTGCCACGCCCCGCAAAAAGCCTACATCCTGCATGCCAGTGTACATATATTGCTTGCATACTTTTTGGCATAACTTTTGGCCCCGACAACAAATTGAAATTGGAAGCTTCTTGCCGGAAGAGGCGACGGCGGCGGCGGAGGAGGCGGAGGAGCTGGCAGGAGGCAGGCAGGCAGGCAGGAGGCAGGACTCGTGCGTGTTTCAAGATGGCGACTTCGACAACACTTGGAGCTAATGGCTTCCCAGCCAGGCAGGGCCCAGAAAACTTTTCGCCCCCGACACGCTCCGACGACTGACAGCGACTAATTCCACTTCCCATCCCGTTCAACTCCTTTTCTCGCATTCATTTTAATCGCACGAGCGCAAGCCAAACGGAAAGCTTTTTCAATTTGTTGGCCTCCCTCCCCGCCCCCCAACACACACCCACACACATGCTCCGGGAACGCTGGAGGAGATCCCGCCGCGTCTTGTGTATCTTACCTAGCCAAAAAGATACTTAATCATCGGAGCAAGTTGCCACCGCCGCCGGAGGAGGAGGAGGAGGAGGAGGAGGATGAGCAACCCGAGCAAGCCGAGCAACCTCCGGCTCAGCGTGTGTTATCCGGTATTTAATAACGAAGCGCTCCAGCAATAAGAGCAACAATGGACCAGGAGGAGCAGCAACAGCAATAGCAACAAATTTGTGTGCATAATTTATGCCCTATCACAGAATAGAATTTCCAGCGAGCGAGCAGCCATGCGCCGGGGAGGAGCGGATAAGCGGATGCAGTTCGGGTCGGATTTCGAGCCAGCAAAACGAAAGTATGCCAAATATTCATTTGTCTTGGGGGAAAAAGAAATCGCTGCGATGCCTGCAATCGATACACACGTTCTGCAGCTTCAACTTGTAGAAATGATTTCGAAAATATTTGTTTCCAACTGAAAATTCCAGTTACTCCCCTGGCACCAATTCCCTGCTGATTGATTGCGCATCCAAGCTTGTGGGGGGTCGACCCCCTGACCCCTTTCAAACTGCACGGCAAGCAGGATAATTGCGAGCCAAAGGAAGCAGACCGACTGACTCCGCACATCCGAAACCGTATACGAGTCTGGGATCTGGGGTCTGGGGGCTGGGGGCTGGAGGAGCCTGGTAGCTGCAGTCTAAGTGGGCAAATAAATCGCAGCGGCTTTGATAAGCGTCGATTTAAGGCGTCGGAGCATTCTGGCACACTCATTACAGACGGCCACTCAAACACTCAAACAGACGGGCACACACAGGGCTTACGAGGCACATTCACCAGATAAATGCCATGATTGAATGGCGGAAGAAAGCAGGCGGGCGTAGCAGCCAAGAGCAGGAGTAGCAGCATGAGGGGGAGCCGAAGGAAGGGTAAGCCACCTCTAGTTCATTAAATCAGCTCTCGGGGCCCCCGCTCCTGCGCCCCATACTCGTATTTCGAAATTCTTCTTTGCCTTCTTGTTACGTTTTTCTCATTATCTGGCCCCGCACTGGCTCCGGCTCCTGCTCCGGCTCTGAGTCCGGGTCTGGGTCCGGGTCCGGGCCTGGGAGTCAATGAATGTGTTCATTCGAAAGTGCAGCAGGGAGGGCGTGACTTACGTGCATAAATTACAAACAGCGACGCTCGGCAGTCGCACGGGGCGTATGCGCAATTTGGCCAAAGCAAAGCAAGGGCTGGAAACGTTGACAGCGACAAGGTGTTGGCCCACACACACACACACACACACACCTGACAGACATGCAATTTGAGCTCTTTTTCTGGCGCCGAGATTCTCCACATCCTGCAGGAGATTAGCGGCAAGGGGATGGCAGAACTTATGGCTCTGACTGCGACTCCTATTCCGAAGCCGAATCCGAATCCGAGACATTTTAATTAAGTGCAACGGGGCAGGACAGCTGGAATCGATACATATTAGCAGTGGATTGGAGGACGGCAGGATGCCCGGCAGTGTCTGGCCAAATTGCTCATAAGTGGCTAGCAAAAGTCAAGGTAATCGAAGGATTACACTTATAAGCCGCATCTCCAGACCTGGCAGCGATTAGGCCCTTGGCCAGCGGACAGCAATTAATGATGCAGCAGCGGCAGTTGCAGCAGCAGTTGCGCCAGGTTGCGCCAGCTGAGGTTTCGCTTTGAAATTGTAAATACTGGTTAGCCGAGGAGCCATAAATACTTAATGAGTATTGAAAATCGATAAGAATCGATGGGCAAAGAGCTTTTGTGTCGGCTCCCCCTCGGCGCGTGTTAATGGGTCACTGAGAACAGGATGAAGGAGACAAAGCGGCAGCAGGAGCAGGAGCAGGAGCAGAAGCAGGGGCAGGATCCAAGGCAGAAGGAGCAGCCAAAGGAGCTGGGCTGTCTGACGAGTGCAATTACAAAGAACGGAAATGGTGCGAGGCACCAGAGTGGCTCCTGCTTCCTGCCGGAGCGTCAAGCAAATGAACTTTAATTAAATTCTTCATATGCTCCGGCGTAATTCTTTCTTCCTTTTGTGGGGAGTCCGCACCCGCCCTCAGCTCTCCATCCTCCGTCATCCATCCTCCGTCCTCCTTCCGCTTCCTGGCTTCTGCTTCCCTGAGCAATGCCATTATAAAATGTTCCGGGGAGGAGGCACTAACTAAATGGATTTCGGGCGAGGCAAAAGTTTGACTTCAAGGCTTTGTCCTTGACTTGGCAGCTCCTCCAGCTCCCCAGCTCCCCCGGTCACTCGGCTCACCTTATCTGCATCTCCGCCACGCCGGCAGTCTTCAATTTGAGTGATTGGATGGATGTGTGTGGCCGGCTCTTGCCGGTTTAATTTTCATTTGAGTTAGAGTTTTCATTTGCCTTTGCATTTGCCTTGCCGCGATCCGGATAAGATTTCCCAGCTGGCTCTGCCTCTGCCGGTGCCTCTGCCTGGGCCGTGTAAATAAAATAAATTAAAATTGTTCCTTTTTATGAACTTTGCGCTGTCAACTTTCACACCTCGGCCTGCGAGCCCGCCAACTTTCAATGGCTCTCCCCGCACAAAAGGTCACAAAACTTTGCCTCCCTGGCTGGCTGCTCGCTTGTCACCTTCGCTGGACGAGGGGACGGGAGGTGGGCTGTCGTGTCCACTGCAGGTCCAGTTCCACAGTTCCATGTCCAGAAAGAGCTTCTGCCTGCCGTCCCCCGGTCCAGCTCATTATGCGCACAATCAGCAGCGACGGGCGAGAGAGCAGGGAAAACAAACTTCATTTTGATAAAAGTAAACGAGCTTCATTTTCGAGCAGGAGCAGGAGTAGGAGCAGGAGCAGGAACGGCAGCGGGAGCAGGAGCAGGAGCAGGAACGGCAGCAGGAGTAGAAGCAGTGGAAAAACTAAACAGAAACTTTTCCAGCTGCGCTCGAGTCCCGCCACGCCCCCTTTGTTGCTTTTGTCAGCTTGACGCCATTTTGTTTTCTTACTTAAACCCATCCCCGCCCCCCTTCACCCGCCCTTGTCCCTTCCCCAAATATTATATTTGTGCATATTCTGCACAAAAAAAATGCCCGAAAAAAATATAATAGCAGGGCAGTGGGCAGGCGGGGGGGGCAAGGGAATGCGAGAGCAAAGCAGCAACCAGAGCTAGGGAAATGTTTAAAATTAGCACAATTAACTTTAATTGACGTAATTTTTAGTGACGCCTGCCAAGGGTCAGGGGGCGGTGGCGGTGGCGCTGGCGCTGGGTTAGTTAGTTCGTTAGTTCGTTAGTTAGTTGGTCGGGTGGAGCGTTAACAAGTTCATAATGGCAAAATATGCAATTTCAGCTTTCGGACACTTTGAAAAGCACCCAAATTACACAGCCAGCGACTTTTGTGGCAGTTTTGCCAAAGCTCGGCAGGAAAATAAAAGCAGTAAGCGGAGCAGGACAAAGGATAAGCGCGGCTAAAGTCCCCAATGGTTATGATCATTTAAATGGGGAAGGGAGAAAAAAGGAAGTGCATGGCTTGCCGCATGGCTTTAAGCTTGCCCGCCCCGGAAAGCTTTCAATTTGCCTGCCATTTTGTTGACCAAAACTGAACGGGCAACTGGCAAGTCCTGATCCTGCAATCGATATGCCGCGAGTTGTCTGAGTTGTCTGAGTTGTCTGAGCTGCAATCCCTTGATCCCCTGCCAGCCTGCCATCCGATGGATTGGAAAATCGCAGCAGCTCTGGAAATCGCAATCAGGCGCTTTTCCTGCGATTGCATTTGCCCGCGCAGAAGGAGCTGCCTATGCAGCAGCGGCTTGGCAGCCTGGCGGCCTGGTGACATCCTCGTCGCCTTTGTTTTCCCACCCCACCCCACTCGCCATTGTTGTTGGCCCGCCACCCACTCATTCATTAAGCATTTGGAATGGCTTTCCCCGGATTTTCTTTGGCTGTCCTTGTCCGCCTGCGTCTTTGCGTCTTCGCTTCAGCCTCCCCGTCTTGGGGCCGGGACCCATTGTTTCTGTTGTAATCTGTAAAGTCTGCATTACTTCAAATCCACAAAAAGCAACAAACAGGCGAGCGCCTCAAAACAAAACAACAACCCCCGGAAAAAATAAGAGTGGTAAATGCCAAAAAACAGCAGTAGCAGTAGCAACATCAGCATCAGCATCAACAACAACGACCGAGAGCCGAGTGAATCCAACACGTAATTTCCTTTTCTCCCCCGGCTCTCGGCTCCCGCTCCCGCTCCCGCTCCGGCTCCTGCTCCTCCTCAACCTCCTCCTCATCATCCTGCTTGGTTTTTTATTTTTCGTCCTTTGCTCATTTCTGGCTTGAGAGCAAAGCGGAAGTTTACTTTGTCGCAGTGTCATTTATTTTGGCATTCCCGCCTGACGGATGCTCGCCTGCCATTTGCCTCTACTTTGGCTAAATAAATATATATGAAATACTATAGTATATATGGTATATAGTGGATTTTCCATAGTTTCTATGGTGGAAATTATAAAGCCGGCTACCGACATCTTCCGGAGCAATCAGCGGCATTCGTTGCTCCAATCACTCCCGGCAACTAACAAGATTTGGCCAAGTAATCCCATTCTCGGAAGGGTATTGCTTTGCCTTCGTTCTCGTTCTCGTCCCCGTCCTCATCCTCATCCTCGTCCTGGTCCTCGTCGTCGTCATCATCATAATCGTTAGTGCCCTCCCGTTCGTGCTTGGCCAAGCTGTCGCCTCTGACCCCGGCATCGCAGGACCACGACCACGACCAGGACTAGGACTAGGACTACGACTTGGCAACCCAGCAAGCAAGCAACCCCCTGAATCCGGCCGGCTACCCCAACCTCTTGGTTGTGCGTTTTTATGACTCTTATCTGGCGTTGTTGTTCCACATCCACATGTCCCGGTCCCCGCTTGAATTTTCCACTTTTGCAATGCATATTTTCAAGGCGCAATTTTTCGTGTCAATAAAATAAAATCGATAGTCCCCGCCCCCGGCGGCCCCTGCTTGTCTTGCTGGCTTTCTGTTCGTTTTGGCAACGCGCTGCTCTGGCTTTGGGTTCAACAACTTTGTGCCACATACGCGAAGTTGCCGGCGAAGCGAGATTGCTTTTGGGGTGGCAACTATCTCTCCTCCCCACCACCCGCCTGGGAGCCGTAAATGCAGTTGAGGGAATTGCTTGGCTCCGCCCGAAATGTCCTTGCAATTAAACTTATAATCGTGAGGGCTCCCCCGGGGTAGGGTGGGGGCGAAGTTACCTGGTCCATCTTTGGCCTGGAAATTTCTCCGGCAAACAATGTTCTAATTAAGACATTGAAACCCACCCGACTAGCCCGCAACGAGCGTAACAAAAGTTTACTCCTTCGGCGGTTAAGGGGAGTGAAGAGTGGGGAGTGCGGATGGGCAACAAATTAAAAGGATATCAAAGTAAATTTGAAGCGTATTTCAAAGTCTCTGTGTGCGCGGGCCCCCAGCCCCCAGCCCCCAAGGCGGGTGGGTGTTCGGTAGCAAGGGGTTGCTCCTGCTGTCGTCACTATGCAAAAGAGCCCGGGGGCGTCGTAACAAACACCCAAACCCAAGCCCAAACCCAAACCCACCCGCAGATACAGACACCCTTTTGCCATCTCTCTCGCTCGGTTGCGTCTTGAATGAATGCTTGAAATTGGTTTCTGCTGCTGCTGCTGCCGCTGCTGCTGCTGCTGCTTCTTCAGGCTCTTTTTTGTGTAGCCCCCAGAAAAGTATACTACAAAATAAAGCGCACACAGGTAGAGAAAGGTCCTGTCAGGACGTAAAAGGCAAGGCACGGGCAGGGGGTAGCGAGAAGGAGTGTGCCGCCCAGTCGCCCAGGTAAACCGAAATAAATTCAAAATAATTTGTGTAAAATAGACGAGCTCTGGGGCAGCTGGGGCAGCTCCTCCAAGAGATACAACCACCCAGTGCCGCCCCCAATGCCGTTTCATTTCATTTTGGTCACATGCGAAAAGCGTGGTGAAATCCGCCGCCGGCATCGAGAGAACCTACCACAAAGACGGTGGGGCAGAAGGGGCAGAAGGGGCGGAATGGTGGCACAATCCACCACCTTGGCACCGCCTGACTGCCTGACTGCCTGGCTAAAAGGCTGCCAAAAATGTATTTTGCTCAACAAGGCCAAAAGTTTAACAAACATTGCGGCGAGGACGGGAAAGAGGGAGCAAATGTGTGTTGGTTGTGGATGGTGGGTGCAGGATGGTGGAGGTGGGTCGGGAGAGCCCTGGAGGCCCATAAGGCGAGCGCAGATAAAGCTCAAGCATTAGCAACTCTTGAGAAAGTTGCGCTGTGCCCGAGGCAACCACTCCCCCGCCGGTGGAACCCACCACCGCCCCCCCGTGGCACGCAGACAATAGTTTTTTGTTGCACAATGGCCACATTTTTTCAATGGCCAACTCCCACGCCACCAGCCACCATCCACCAGCCACCCACACAAGCGCTGAAGGTCGAGCATTCATTTGCATTCGCATTCGCATTCGCATTCAAAATCAGATTCATATTTCGATGCGGATTCGGATTCAGATTCTGCGAGCTGAGCTTCCAGACCATTGGACTCGAGGACTAAGCCGCTGAAGCTGCCAGCGTTTAACTCAAAACCCGATTGACTTGGGTCGCGGGGCGAGCTCATTTCAATTATGAATACAAAGACGCCACCCAATCCCGGCCAATCCCCAAAAGGTCCACCTCCAAACAAAATCCGGGGAAATCCCGCCGCTCTGTATGCATATTTTCCCCAGCCACTCCTTGCTTTTCTTTTCTTTTCTTTTCATTTCATTTCATTTGGTTTGGGACTACGCTTTTTTTTTTGGGTTATTTTTATTTCACTTTCCACTTCATTCACGGCCAACACGAGAAGGCAAATGAGTTGGCAAAAAGGCGACAGAAATGGGGGCCCAAATGCAAATAAGCGAAATAACTAAACAGCAAAAGTGCAAAGGCAAAGGCAACGGCAAAGGGGCAGTAGTAACAAAATGCCGATTCGTGCGAAACCCTCGCCACCCCCCGGCTCCGCCCCGGCAAGGGGCGAAAATTTAAATTAAAAACACGTCGACATCAACATTTTGCCAGCACCACAAAGCCCCCACATAAACCAGCACTTGCCAGTGATACCAAATACCAAATACCAGGCCAGCTCACATGTGCAGGCATGCAAAAGGGTTTAGGTTTAGGTTTTGGCTTGGGCTTGGGCTTGGGGTTTCGGGTGTCGGGTGTCGGTTGTCGGGTGTAGGGTTCCGGGTTTCGGGCTTTGGCTGGGAATTTAGATTTGGGTCGAGCGCCGGTCAGGGGTCATCGATAATCAAAGCCATCATAAAAGAGGTGAGGTTACGACAGTCGAGTCTCATTCTCTGACCACACATAACAATTGCTAGTGTGAATTGATCTAGTTCATTTTGAAGGGATTTAATTTCCACATATCATTAGATCCCTCGTCACTCGATAACCCCCAAAACAAATAAAACAAATATACGAGTAGAACCCTCCAGTGTCTCGGTACAGTTGGCCACAAAAGTCGAGAAATAGTGGGGGAGGGATGGAGGGACTCAGTGTTAACCACTTAATTTTCCGTATCATTGAGAAGGGATATTAAAAACCGATTCATGATGCTTAGACGAAGGGGAAATGGGGGAAATGTATGTAGGAAATGTGGGTTAGACACAGGCAGGGCAGCAAAATTAACTTGACTGTCAACCGCAAAATCACAACAGATGCAGTCTCCACTCAATCACGGCATTTGTGCCAGCTTCGAGGGTCCTTTTTCATTTCCAGTCGCAAACACCAGCACACCATATACATACAACATACAACATACTACATACTACATACGAGTATGCATGGATGAAGGGTTCGATGCCTGCGATGAAATAATTTTTTTCTTTCTGCCCATAATGTGACACCAGCAGGATGGCAGCCTAGGGGGGAAAATGTGGGGCCATGGGCTCAATAGCAATACCCTGTTATTTACGTTGGAATCGTCCTTAAGGGGTTATGTAACCCGAAAAGTTTCCCTAAATTGTGATTGTGCAGGTTATTTTTGTATTCTCATGAGTATTTTCAAGAGGTTTACAAGAATTACTGGATATTATTGTAATATTTTGTATAAATATGTAGTTTGCCATAAAAATTAAAGTCCCATTATAAATTCCTTTCATTTTTTTGTGCAGCCAGAATTAAAACGGCCAATAAATAGCCTTATTTTTTTTTTAAATAAACAAAAAATGTAATCTGGATGGCGTAACCCCTTGAACAATTTTGTAGCACACTTTTGTGCGCAGCTTTGCCGCCTCCCCGGCTCTCCAGCCCTCCAGCCCTTCTGCCCTTCTGCCCCTTTCCATTATTTCATTCTTTGTCCGATTTATTTACGACACAAACATTTTTTTCCGACCCCCCCAAAACCCAAACCCCTGCCCTGCCGCCCACCATGGGCGTGGTGTATTTGATTTGCTCGACTTTCGAGTGGCTTAAAAACAAAATCGAAATTGAATGGGAGCGCACTCCGGTACAACAACCGCAGGGAATGCTTTCAATTTACCTTTCTGCTTCTTCTATTTTTTATAAATTTATAATTCCCAGCTCTGGCCCCGCCCCGTCCCGCCCCGCGCCCTCTCTCAGCCTGTTTTAGTTGTGTCTTTTCCGCTCAGTTTACTCGTTTCCTGCTTGGCTGGCCACACACGTTTCCCCCAGAAATGTGTAATAATAAAAGTAAGCCAGCGACTTGGGTTGCGGGTCAAATGTTGTACATCATCAAATTTACCGCTCGAACAGTTCATAAAGTGCGCTCGGGCATCGATGAAGACATTCGATTATGTACGCACAGCAGACTATCGATAAAATCGAAAGAGAGAGAGCGCGAGTCTATCGCCCCGGGGGGTACAGTCTGTCCATGTAATGTGCTCTATGGTTGCTTTGAGTTTTCCATTCCCCGACAGCCAGCAGTCGCATTAATCAATAAAGCGCACAAATCAGCGCTTAAATGGCAATTGACTTTTATGGTCAGCTAGCCACGGTTACAAAGCACTACAGTGCACCCCTGCGGTACAGTAGAGCCTCATGCCAGGGCATGTGAGGAATAGACGGGGATCGCGCATGCGAGACGTTAAAAAGTCATTACTTTGACTGCAGCACTAAAAATTTGTCTTGTCGGGTGGAGGAGGGAGGAGGGTGGAGGTAGCGGGGGAGCGGTGGAGCGGGGGCATCCTGTTTTTGTGGGGTGGCCATTGTCGCATTCAAGTGACCCAACCCGCCCCCAAATGAGCTTGTTTCTCGCTCTCGTACTTGTTTGCTCGCGCTGTGGCACTCGAAATATTTAAGCGATAAAGTACAGAAAGTACCGCCACCCACAAAAACAAGTTGAAACGACTAGAGTACCCCTGTGTCTCGACTGTAAATACCCGGTACTCGGTTCTAATTTCTCTTGGATTTCTATGGTTTTAGAGACCAAGTTGGGGGTTCAAGAAGTTTTAGTCTAGAACTTTTCGGTTGTTGGTTTATCGCTACATGAGAGATAATATTCAATGATTTAAGAACTGGGAATTAACATACATTATTTGTTCTCTGTATTTTATAGTCTCGAAGATCTAGGCCAACTTGTCCGTTGATGCCGACACTCTATATTATATGGTGTATGCATTTGCATCCGAATATACCCAATTTGTCTGGGCGGAGCGGGTATAACAAACAGTGGTTGGCGATATCTGTGCGCAAGTATCCTGTATCCTGTGGCGGGCGCCTGGGCTGGGGCCTAATAGAACCCCAGTGACACAAGACCAGGCAAACACACACCCACATTTTATAGACAGCAACTCCGGGCTGGCCATTAACTTGCCGCTGCTGTGGCAATTTGGTGGCACAGATGAATTTAATAGAGACGCCACCCAGCTGCATCCCTCTCTGTGCCTGTGCCTCTGCCTGTGCCTCTGTATCTCTGGCTGTGGCTGTGGGTTTGGGGCGGCCATTATGCGCCGCAACGCATACAACATTATTTTATTAAGTGCGACGAGGCCAACAAGGGGCCCGAAAACAATATGCGTCGTCGTCGTTGTCGTCGTCGTCGTCACATTCCTCTGGCTCCTCCGGCTGCATATCCTTTGCCTCCTCCTGCTGCTGCTGCTGCTGCTGCTGGCCCGCTTTGAAACGTGTCAGACAAGTGTCCGCAGGAGCCTTTGGCTGGATCACATTCTGCGGTTGCATGCCACAGCGACGTCCCGGGCATGTGCATTAATCCGACTGCCCGGGGGCAGCGGATGAGTCACTTGTGGCGCTTAAAGCCTCGCCTGGTCTTTAACTTGGATTCTGTTTGAAGGAATGTTTGTGCCCCTAGACGTACACGGGTATAGTACATCAATTATGCCCGATACCTGAACGAACGGCGATAGATCCGCGCGGCTCATTCGCATGCAGGAGGCGATGGCAAGCCACATATTTCGTTTTACTTTCCCGCCACCCATTTGTTTGCCTTAATCATTTTCCCGGCAGCGTGCTCCTGCAGAGCTGTCTGCACGTACGATTGACGGAGTGAGTGAGTGAGTGCCCGAGCGAGTGAGTGACTCAGTGAGTGAGTGAGTGACTGACTGAGCGATTGACTGGCTGTCTATCCATTTGTCTAGCCCTCATGCACGCCCTCGCCCTGGCCAGGCACCAGGCATCGCATAAAAAGGATTCGATTGCGGATGCGGAGAGCCCTTGCGGATAAATTTCATTATCTGCAAACGCGCTCATAAAATCTGACATCGAATCAATTTCTGCAACAAACGCTGCCTGCCTGCTGCCTGCCTGCTGCCTGCCTTCGTGCCGGGGCATATTTTGTTGGGTTTTGAATGAATGTGCAAATAAAATTTAATTTAATAGCAAATTTTATGTCGCAAATATTGCGCACTCCTCGCCTCAGCCTTGGTGTTTGGACCTGCCCACTTTTATGGCCCTCAAATGGTTGCCCAGATCGGAGGGCGTCGGCTTGACATCGCATTCCCCCCGCCTGTCCGCCTGTCCGCCTGCCTGCCGGCGTGCTGATAGCCAAATGGGATTTGGGGAATATGCCAGGACATGGGCCGGGAACAGGGCCAAATCCAAAGCCAAATCCTTGTACGAAACCAGAGGAAGAGTCACAGTCAGAGCCACAGCCAGTGCCAGAGTCAGATTCAAAGGCAGAGCCAGAGCCAGGGGCGGTAGGCGGTAGGCGGTAGGCGGGCATCGCACTAGGCCATGTCCTGGCAAACAAACAGGAAGGGGAAAGGAAATGGGTGGCTGTGGGTGAAGGGCCGAGGGTCGAGGGAGAAACAGGACCGGCACCAGGACCTGCTGGATGCATTAAAGTGTCAAACGTAGTTGCCGACGGGGGATTTTTGCCCTTTGATTTGCCGCCCATTGTCACTGCCCCGCAGCTCCTTTGCCGGTCTTCGATTGAGATGATGAAACGAAATGAGAAGGCGGAGGTCAAAGGACGACCCCTCGGGGGATCCTGCACTCCCAGCACTCCCAGCACTCAGCTGATGAATGGAATGAGCAGCAATTGAATGAACGAGCGAATGCAATGAGTGCCAGTTAAAGGGGCCACCGGTGCGTCTTGCGGATCTATTGTATTCATGGGAAATTCAAGGTTTGGCAATGAACAAATCTGATAACTATTTGTTGATTGCTAGGGCAACAGATTAAGTCCAAGCTCTGGGGGAAATGGGATTAGATTTTCTAAACTCTCGTTCCTTATCCTCAGAAATATCCTTATAGAAACTATTGAAAATTGTTTCTCAATATTGGAGGTATCAAAAAAACATTCATTCCTCCTGAAAGTTCTAAAAATGTCCATCCCAAAATAATTTTGATTACTAAGGGAACAGATTATTACCAATGGGAAATGACATTCGATTTTCTAAACTCTGGTACTTTATTATTCCAAATTTCCTTATAGATACTATTGAAAATTAGTTATCAATATTGGAGGTATCAAAAATACATTCATTCCTTCAGAATTTTATAAATTTTCAACCCAAAAGAAGGTTGATTGCTAGGGGAACCGATAAAGTCTAAACTCTAGGGGAAATAGGAAGATTTTGCCAAACTCTGGAACTTTATCCTTAGAAATTTTCTTATAGAAACTCTTTAAAATTGTTTCTCAATATTGGAGGTATCGAAAAAACATTCATTCCTTCAGAACTCTGAAAACTTCCATCCCAAAAGTAGGTGGAAATCTTAAGAAACTGCAGGAAAGTTACCCGGAAATAAGGGGTGCACTTTGGTTGAAAATTCCAGGAATTCACGACCCCCAAGAAGTATTAACTTGATCGCCTACTTCTTCTGGAAATTGCTGCTCTGCTTGCCAGGATTTTTCAAATGTTTCGCAAGAAACCTTAACTATTTGTTTGTGCCCTCGAATTCTCTCGGAATGGAATTTGTGCTGCGGGGCCGTTGCCGGGGCGGCGGCGAGTGAATGATTGAAACTCGTTTTGCTCGAAGGGAAATCCAAGGAAGCGAAAACTCTGTTGCCAATTGAAAAATAATCCAATCGAGGAATCGGTCAGAAAAGTGGAAAATGGAAAATGGGAAATGGGAAATGCAGGTGCAAAGCGCAGAGCGGGAGGAGGAGGAGGAAGAGGAAACCGAGGGGCCAAGGCACGAAAGAGGACACCGACGCAAAAGAAATACAGAGCCGAAAATGCAATATTGCGATTTTATAACACAAATTGCTTATAATCACCCAAAAACAACAAGCAAGGCGGAAAAGCGGGTGGAAAAGCGGGCGGAAAAGCGGGATAAAGGAGGCGGCTGGGAGGCAGACAGGCAGCTGAAAGCCAAAAAACGGAAATGCACGCTGTAATGGCCTGGAAGTGGGCGGCGGCTTTGGAGGCGTGCCCCTCAGCCAGTGTGCAAAAGAGATGGCACTAAGTGGGAGTGGGAGAGGGAGAGGGTGTGCGAGTGGGTGCGGGTGCGGGTGTGAGAGGAGCAGCTGCTATGGCTCCGGCCTGGGAATGGCATAAAAATCATATTTCCGTTTTATTATTTGCTGTTAATGAAAATGCAAATAAAATTGGATTTTCCGTGCCGCACAAAAAGGCAGCAAAATTAAATGTTGTTGCTGCTGCCGCTGCTGCTGCTTGGAGTTTCCCCCCCCCCCCCCCCCCCCACCTTTT
>JAJJHQ010010246.1:1040231-1074378 GCA_021223825.1 Drosophila ironensis
TCGTATTTTTGTTGTATATTTTTCCACCTCCAAACCATCCATCCATCCACCCACATTTTCATTTTCAGTTTTCAGTTTTCTGCTGTTGGAGACGACTCTGGGCCTGTGCCTGTGCAAATGTATTTCCTGGCGCACATTTCGAATAAACATTTCGGTTTTCGCATTTCAGTATTTCTGTTTTTCTGTTTTTCTGTTTTTCAGCTTTTCTGTATTTTCTGTATTTTTGTATTTTTATGTCGACGTCGGTCGTCAGTTGTGTTGCCTCGACAAATGAAAAGCTTAAAAAAGGAGGAAAATACAAGCCTGGGAAGCCGCTGGAAAATTATTTGAAAAGCCAACCAAACTGTGTGCCATGCTGTGTGTGCTGTGTGTTGTGTGCTGTGTGGTGTGTGCTGTGTGTGTGTTTAGAATTAATTGGGTCACGTAATTAGCAGCTTGTTTGGGGCAACCGAAAACACTAAATGCCTGGAGTCGGGGCTTATCTGTGCAGTTCGAATTTGATTATCCCAAGGAGAGGAGCTATTTCTTTGTGCAAAATTGATTCTCAATTTATGCTCCAAATTGGCTCCATTGAGGAAATCAGCAGAAGAATGCTTCAGCTTCAGCTTCAGCTTCAGCTTCAGTCTGCTTGCCAGAGTGTGCTCTGCAAGGATTTATGCAAAACGACTTGCTTTTGGGCCAAAAAGCAAATTCGTTCATCCTTTCGAGTACCCTCAGCAGCATCTGCAGCTGCAGCTGCAACTGCAACTGCAGCAGCTCCACCCACTCCAATGCTCATTGCTAATGACACCATCGATAATGATGATGCTTTTGGGTAACAAAGGATTTTAGGGCCCAATCAGGAAGAACAGCGAAAGTCGGGGGCGGAAATGCCAGGCATCTGTTTGCCATTTGCAGATCGGAGCGTCGCAAGTCGAGTGGAAAAGTCAAGCCAACTTGAGGCGGCGTATGCAGCGAATCAGGACTCGAATCTGGCCTGGCCGGGCCCCGAAAACTGAAATCCGCTTGAGGAACTACAAGTTTGTGGCTGCCGAGGCTGCTAAGGCTGTGGAGCTGTGGGGCTGTGGGGCAAGTGGCAGTCGTGCCACTCAAATGAAATCAGCAACGAACTATTGAGCAGGGCGACCACCCCCCATCAGACACCTTCCGCCTGGCCCCCTTTTGCTGGTTTTCCCTCGTTTTTCCTTTTAGTTTTTTTCGGTTTTCTTTTTTTTGAGGCGAAGCACTCGAACAAATAATGCATGCGGCTGCTGGCAGCAACAACAATCACAAGGAAAACAGTGAAACATAAGATGCGGGGGCGGTGGCGGGTGGCAAGTGGCAAGAGGCAAGAGGCAAGAGGCAAGAAGGGCCCAACCCGCTACAAGAAAAGTCGTTCAGGCTCAGTCAACAAAATGCCAAATTCAAGCACCTGCCACAATTTTAGCCCGGCACGTTGTCGCTGCCACACAGTGCCACACGGCTACACGGCCACACGACCACGCCCCCTTCGGCGCCACCGCCCGCCGATTCTCTGGACAAGGGGAAGTTTTTCGCTCTCGCAAATGTTTGCCATACAAATGTATAAAACATTACCGCACGGCTGTGCCAAAGACGTGCAACACAAATAGTGAAGAGCAGGGCGAAAGAAAGAGGATGGGGCACGGCCAGGGGTGCAGGACTAGTGGGTGGCGTTGAAACTTTTTATGTCCCCTCGCGCCGCCCCGGACCCCCCTTTTTTTTCGCCCCTCCTGTTTGCACTGGTTAAGTTTTTCTGATGGTGTTCACCTTCCTTTAGTTTTTTTTTTACTTTTTTTTTGTGGTTAACTTGGGCGTGTAGGCGGGTAAGCGATAGTTGCCGATAGTTTGTTGATAAACAGGAACGTGAAATGGAAACCCGCTGCCCACCCATGGCCCCGTGGGCCACGAAGTTTTCCGAAGATTGACGAGGATCGAAGGAAATCTAAACTATTGGGACTCTCAGAACTTGTTTGTCAACAAGGTTTTGTGATGCTTGCCAAGTGGAAAATTGATACAAAATATGCAAAGTTGTAGTTCGTGGATCATTCTACAAGGTTATTATATTTAAGTTTCCCAAAATCTGTATGCTGAAGGACGAAATCCGGTCTCATTAAGTGAATTGAATGGCACAAAAAGTGGTATATACTTTTCTATATTTTAACCCCGTGTAACCTCTGGCCCCGCCGCCGCCCCCGTCCCGTACATTTATTTTCCGCTATCTGCACCTTTTGCCTTCTTGCTTTTGCCTGGCAGCGACAATTTTATGCCTCTTTTGCGACGCTTTCCCTTCGCTTTCCCTCCGCTTTCCCTGCTTGGCTTGGCTTTCGTTTCGTTTCGTTTCGTTTGCGTTTGTCATTCATTCTGGTTCATTTGCTCGATTGTGAGTCATCGTCATTATCATTATCATGCTCAGTATCACTCCTGCCGCCGGATGGAAGTTGTTGACCCGGCTTGAAGGCACCGAGCAGGGCCGACACCTTGGGCACCTTGGGCCGTTTGGCCCGGTTGGGCCGGTTGGGCAGCCACCCCTTTTTGGGCGCACTCGATGCCGCCCGATAGATAGGGACAGAGCATCGCTGGCCGGCTGGGGCACTTAACCTTAATTCCAGCAACTCTGACACATCGACTGAGCCACAGACAATGGCCACACATTAGCCCAAGCCCAGGGAGGGGAGGTGGCAGGGCCTTTGTCAACGTTGAAATGAGCAAAATGCATAATCGAAAAAAATCATTGAAGCGTGAATGCTTTGTAACAGGATATGGGCAGCCGGAGGAGGTGGTGCCGATGGCCAGGACGAAGCGAAGGCCTAAACCTGAACAGAACTGAACAGAACTGAACTGAACTGAACTGAACCGAACGAAACAAAACCGAGCGAGTGAAGCAAACAAAAGGAGGAGAGCACTGCCACTGGCACTGGCCATGGGAGGTTGGGGTCACTGCACAGTGAGTGAATCCTCCAACCCCATTACCAGTCCCAGTCCCACTCCCAGTCCCAGTCCCAGTCCCCGTCCTGGGCTTTTCCTTTTTTCCGTGTCTCTGGGTCTGTGACATCCACACCGCACAACTAATGAACGATGGACAGGACGTGGACAACTCTCAGACTGACAAATGACAAAAGCACTGGCTGCCGGCTGCCAGGACCCGAAAGGGGATATGCGGCTGCGTGAGTGACTGTAATCCCGGGGATAGCTCCTAGCCATGCCAAGGCAATGGGCCTTAAGAAATGTCAGCTATTTTAGATTGGTTTTAAAGACCCTAACTGAGATTTCTATCCACCAACTCGCCGTTCCTGTGTCCCTTAGGCTTTTCAATTTTCGTTTGCCTGACAGTTAGTGAGTGCTCTTTGGGTTTTGGAAAATACCCACAAAACTTGAATGCATTGTACTTTAAAAGTCCACCTCCGGCATTCACCTATCATGCAGAAACTTCTGCAGCATTGCGAGTGGAAAATTCAGGGCTCAGTGGGTTCGGCGCGCTGTTTTTATTTTCTGCATTCCGGAGGCTCAAATGCAGAAACGGGGGGACGGCTGCATATTCGGATCGAATCGCGAAATTCCTGAAAAGTTTTGCGGAACTGGGAAATTCCATTACGGCGGCTGGGATCGCATTCCCGGATGATTCATTTCGTGCCCAGCGGGTGACTCATGGTGAGTGCCTCCCATGCACCCGGCGCCCTGCACCCTGCACCCTGCACCCTACGCTCCACGGCAACCTCCACTACCTCCTCCACTTTGGTTCTGCTTCTGGTCGCTTGTATCAGCCAACAAGGCAACGAAGCAACTAATTCAGTTGACTCCAATGCACCAATGGCTTGGTGCTTTTTAGGGGGTGGGATGGGTCCAAAGTTGGCCCACAGTTCCCAGCCGACAATCAAATGGCCAACGACACCCAAACGACCCTTCCCCGCCCCCCTCACACATACTCGTACATTACCACATCGAGTCTGTCCCTGGCAGGGGACTTTGTATGGGTTGTTTGGCAGCGACGATTGCGTGTTCCCGTTTTCCGGGGGCCACAGCGGAATCCGAGGGTGGTGCATCGAGTGTTTGGCTAGATGCTCCGGCATATTGCACCACATTCTGAGCCCTGAGCCCTGAACCCAACCCCACTCCTCGCCCCTCGTCCCTCGCCCCTTGACGTCCCGGCCTGTGCCCTGCGGATGAGTCAGACATGCGAACGTGAAGTCCTTCAAAAAAAAAACCAACTGGGAAAAAATGCAAGCTGCTAAAAAAAGGGAATGGAAAAGGATTGCAAGTTTTTTTTTTGTTTTTTCATAATACCCAAATAGAGGGTATTACAGTGTGGCTTTGTGGTGCAGGTTAGGGAAACGAATGAATATTTTAATAGCCCCTCTGGGCGGGTCTTCTCGATATCTTTTCGGAATTTCCCTATAACATTTGTTGCCTTTTGTTCCAACTAATTTGATGCGCTTATTATTTGCCTAAGAGTATTATAGCTTCGGTTCTGCCAATCTATCCTTCGTTCTGGGTTTTTTTTAAATATTCCCTTTTTTTTTAGGGGGAAAAAGAAAGCCCGAGAGCCGAGGTGGGTACTGGGTACAAACGACATAAGCAACCACCGAGGACGACCACAAAAACGTTGACGGGCGATGCGTGCCACTGATAACGTTAAGGGTGGTGAGCGGTGGGTTGGGTGGGTGGTTTTGGGCGCAGGGTGCTGGTGGGTTGGTGGGTTGGTGGGTGGTTGACCAGGTCCCTGGATAGTCCAGTCATAAATTGCTGGCAACAACAAACTAGCATGAATAGCGGCATTAAAGTATCAGGCAACAAAGGCGAAAGACAGCCAACTCGAAGCTGGCAATAGGGAGAGGGGAGGGGAGGGGAGGGGATAGAAGGAGCTTTGGGTAGAATGGGTAGAATGCAGAATGCAGAGTGCAGAATGCGGAGTGGAGATTGGAGAATGCAGAAAGCTCAGAGGCGGTGAAAGAAAAGCAAAACAAATTGCAGCCTGCATAGAAAACATGAAAGAAAGGACGAGACGAGTTGTGGGGGGAGGGGAGTTGTGGGGGGGGGCACATAAAGCAGCTTAACTGCTACCCTGGCCAAGATTTCGATCCTTGAAAGCTCCTGTTGTCCTCCCGCCCTATAGTATGTCCGCTCCTTGTCGGCTCGGCTGTTTTCTTTCTATTACTTAAGCTCGCATGTATATGAATTTGATAAGGTTTTTGTTTCGTCACAAAGCGTGCTACCTCTCTTCCTCCGTTCTACGTTCTACGTTATCCGCTGTCCGCTGTCCGCTGTCCGTTGTCCGCTGTCCGTTGCCAAGGCAAATTGCTTTGAGTTATTTAAGGGAAAATACGTACGGGAAAATTGTTAAGGCCAAGCACGTCGTCGATTGTGGGTCGAGGCGGGCCAAAGCAAAGCCCGAAAGCAAAAGCAAGCCAGGCAAGCCAGCAGAATAGCAGAAAAGCAGGAAAACAGCAAAGCCGCTCTCGGTGCGGGCCAGAAATTGTTTTGAAATGATTTGAAAAAGCATTTCAGTTTAAGCCAACAATATCCACGCATCGGAGTGAGTCCCAGTCTGAGTTTGGAGTGTGTTTTGTGTGTGTGTCTATGAATTGATGAATGCGCACCAGAATGCCAGAAGCGGCATCAAAATCGGAATCCTGCTTTTGTATGCGAGTGCAGAGAAAGGATATCTGGCGCTGCTGCCGTTGGATTATGATGGGCCAGTTATTGTGCGACTTGCAGGGGTATTTGGGGCCCGAAAAAATAAACGAGAACGAGGAGAAATAAACAAACAGTCAGTCGGCTGGCAGCAAATCAAAGTGCCTAAGAAGCGCCTTCATTAGTTCATGGAGTGTTCGTACGCTGCGCTGTTAGCCTGCTTTCGCATGCAAATTGGTTAGAGTTTGTGTCTTTGCGGTTGTGTAAGCTCAAAAGCCAGCCAGCGAAAAGAAAACGGTTCAATTAAGCCAATATTTGCGCACACTCGCGCCTGCTGCTGCTGGTGGTGCTGGTGGTGCTGGTTGTGCTGGCGGTGCTCTTGTGCTCGGCTCTGTTGTTGTTTCGTTTCGTTAGTTTTTGGGGCCGGAGGAGCACCCCTTGCCCGCCATAACAGCGGCAACAAAAGCAGCAAAAACAGTAAGAAACAGCAAAAGCAGCAAAAAACAGCGGCTGCTAAGCGATGGCACATTTTTCGTAGCATACTTTGCGGCTGCTTAGCCCCACGGCTGGCCTGCTCAAGTGTTTGTGTATCTGAATGTGTATCTGTATCTGTCGCTCGCACCGCGTGCGTGTGCCTGTATCTGTCCCTGTGTTGGCTCTGTTCGCCGTTCGCCAGTGTGTGTGCGAGTCTCTGTCTGTGGTTGCGATTGTGTGGCTCTTGCACCGAAAGAAAAACACAAGCCCGCCCCTATTCAGACACCTTTAACCCAATCGATTTGGTGGCTTTCTGTTTGTGCGGCCATTCCAGTAGGTTACTCACTTAAAGACACTCAAAATTACATCAAATTTGGCGTAAAGATTGAACAATTCATTCTATTGATAACCATTTCATAAAGTTCGTATAAAAGGTTGTATTATTGTTTGCATTTGATACTTCGTTGATTACT
The DNA here is from genome assembly GCA_021223825.1 of Drosophila ironensis. NCBI lineage: Eukaryota > Metazoa > Arthropoda > Insecta > Diptera > Drosophilidae > Drosophila > Drosophila ironensis. The sequence goes on from JAJJHQ010010246.1 coordinate 1,046,807, forward strand.
TCGTTGAGGGATTTGGGGATTTTAAGATGCTTTTTAAAGATTATCAGACACATTTATAGATTGTATGTTGTATAATATGTAATATTTTAAAGATAAACTCTCTTGTAAAAACATTAGTCTAATATAACATTTGTGTTAAGGGAAATCAAAGTTCTTCTTATTTTTTCACGGTTGTAATAAGTGGTTTTATAAAGTAAGTTAAGAGTTCCTAGAAATTAAGCTTAAAGTGCGACATACTTGGGGAAATATTGGTTTTAAAGAATGTGTATTTGCCTTAAAGTGTATCAGCTTGTCATTGTAAAGGTTTACTTCCTCAAATTTACTTAAAACTTTCAAAACGCTAAAAGCTAAAGATATTTTCAGTTTGGCAAGAAAGTTTATAAATGTGTAATTGCTTTTGCTGACTTTTTTCTCGTACTTGGCCTCAAACTTGACTGGTATATTCACATTGATGGTACACTGAGTTTGTATGTGCTTTGTAACTTTGCATAGTGTGTTCACTTGAATTTGCTTTCAAATTAAAAATATGATTTCCTTTACCAAATTAATTAGCTACCAAATTTATGCTTAGCTAACTTTTTCTGGTTTATTATTAATTTTTGAGGTTATGCCCCTGGAAAGCAAGTTCTAACTGATTGCAAGTAACTCTTAAGGGTCCCTAAAGACTCCTGAGACTCTCTATTTCCTCTGATTTCTTTGAAGCTAAGCTACTCTGTGTTTTGAGCAGTGTGCCTTTGGCATTGGCGTTGCTTTGACTGTTTCAGTTTCTGTTTCTGCTTGTGCTTCTGCTTGTGCTTGTGCTTGTGCTTGCGCTTCTGTTTCGGTTTCGGGTCTCTCAGCCGACTCAGTCGACTCCTTCTGCGCTTTTATGTGCTCCTGCCTTTGTGCTCGAGGGGGTTATGTGTGCTGTGTGCTGTGTGATGTGTGCTGTGTGTTGTGCGGTGGCACAATGTAACATTGTATACTCGTAGGTAGTATATGTAGCATGGCGGGCCATGGCTGGTGAATGGTGACTCACCTGAACCTGAGCGGTGCCAATGGCCAGGACGACCCAGAGGCTCCGCAGCAACAAATTACGACGCAGCGCGGCGCACATGGTTCGCACTCCTTTTTCGTTGGGTCTTTCGATCCGGGATCTCAATCAAGTCTGGATCTGGGCAAACTCCTCGTTGGGGTTTGGTTGCTTCGCTTGGTTTGTTGTTGTGGCTTATCGGTTTTATGTTTTTTTTGGATTTGTCGGTTTGTTGTTGGCTTGTTCGTTTAACACTTGGCAACTGCAACTCTGCGGCAGCAGCAGCCGCAACAAACGGGAAATCAAAAAATAAAAAACACAAAAGAATATGATTAGCAAAAACGGATGCGGATTGGCTGGGGATTGCGGGTTGCGGGTTGCGGGTTGGATGGATGCTCAGTTCTTATGTTTCTTTTGGTTTTTTGGGCCTGTCTTGTGTGTGCCACTTGCGGTGCTCGACTTGGCTGTTCTCGGCTTCGATTGCTGGATTGCCTTGCTGGCTCCCGCCACTGCGCCAAAAAGTGTGCAACGAAAAATGTCAGCTCCCCGGACGGACTGCGACTGTGGCTCTGAATGCCTTTCGCCGCCTCCCTGCCTCCCTACAAGCGAGTGAGTGCGAGTGTGTCCTCGTAGTATTTGATTGTAGAACGTAGTAGAAGGCCCCCTGCCCAGCTGGAAGGGGTGGCAGGGTTTTGGGGGAAAACCCAAAAGCGAGACCGAGAGAGTAACGCTCGCCACTCGCTGGCTTTTCCCAACGCACTCGCTGCTCCGTTGGCACCACGCCAGGACACAGGCAAATAATTGAACAATTAAAGGACGAAATCTGGCCACAACTCTCGGGATTGTTATGAAGGGAACCTAAGCCGTGGCCATCGGGCCATCGGTGTGCACTTTTCCCAGGAAAACCTGTCAGCTGCAACTGCCGAGGCGAGCGGAGTGAGTGGACGGACAGCTCCTACGCAGGTCCTGCACCCGTCCCCGTCCCCCCCCGCCGAAAACTTGGCTCGTGCGCACACTCACGCACCGGCGCCTGCGCCGTGGCAGGCCATTCGGGAGCAGAACACAATTCAGAACACTTTGACTCAGCAGCACTCGGGGAAATTGTTTAACAATACAACCAAAAAAAAAAAGGAAAAGAAAAGGGAAATACAACCAAGTTGGCACAACAAATGGCACGCTCATCGGGTGTTTTGTTTTTGCGAGATTTAATCACTGTATTTAGTTAGGTGTTTCTCTTTCTGGTTCTTGGCCTTCGTTTGCACTTTAACACTTTAACAACGTTAGAACAGCAAAAAAAAGTGTACAACTATTTGGTGTGTGTTTGGTTTTTGGTTATTCGGTTTTTGGTTTTTGGTTTTTTGTTGGCTGGGCTTTTTTTCTCCCAGTGCGCCGACACAACAACAGAAATCGCTGGCTTGCAATTAATCGGTGGCTCCTCGTCGGGTGGCTCCTCGTGCCTCTGATTGCCTCTCCGATTCAGATCCTCCCCTTTCCGAATCTCGCCTGCTCTCTCTGTTTCTGTGTTTCGGCTCGGCTTCTCCGCCTTGTTTTCTCTGCGGGATTGAGCCAGCCCCCTGTGTCCCAGTGGAGCTCTGGAGCTCTGGAGCTGATGATGTACCTGGCGCTGCGAACGCTCACAAACGACTGCGAGTGGCCCAGCCAGCACGGAGGACTCGTCGCCTCCTTTTTGGGGGTTCGGATTCGTGCTCGAAACGTTCGGAGTCCGGTTCGAAGTCGCTGCGCTCCAGGGCGCGTGCCCGGGGTCGATATTTAGTGCGAATCTGGCACGGGGGTGGAACTGCAACTGCCCTAGTCCGTGCTTCGTGCTTCGTGGTTCGCGGTCCGCTGCGCTGTCCGCTGTTCGTGTGTTCTCTGTGTGTGCCCTGTGGCCTGTGGAATGTGCCAGCAGTCGGTCGAAAAGGCAGCAGCAGGTGCCCTGCCAGGGGTGGAAAACCGGTTCCGACGGTTCCGAGAGTCGCTCGGTTCAAGCTCACTTCCGGTTGCGAACTCTTATCGGTGTCGCGGATTCGCGCTGCCAGGAAGTGCTGGGCTTCCACCCTCGCTTTGCGTTTCGAAAGGCCCGCCAACCGGCGTCATCTATATTTCGAATCCGAAGAACCACAACGTCATCTTTGAGCTGAGGATGGATAAGGGCGCCAGCAGGCTGTCAATTTACCGGAAGCAAGTGGCAGCTATGGGTTCGGATATAAGATACATGACAAAATGCAGAAATAACTTGTAAGCGTGTTGAAACCAAAATGTATTTAGGTTTGAGCTGACAAAGATGGACAAAGGTACTTTATCCGTTTACCAAAATATCTCAGCCGTTAGAAAAACAATCTTTCATAGTTGTATATGCACGGATTCGATCGATGTATTCCCCAATATTCTGGGATTCTTTTTGGCAAAGTTATGAGATTGCAAAGTTGGGGAATTTTCGATGTCTCTTAGGAATTTGGCCCTTTTCGCGATTAGAGCACTCCTTCACCTAGTTTTGAGCATTTAAAGTCTTTGCTATAGTTTTTTGGCCATATCTTTTGACCGAATGAAGCGACCCATACCCTATCCTCTTCGTGGGGAGCCTAGTTAACAATTCACATCATTACTTTTTCAATTCGCTACCGGATATTTTAGTTACGAGCTGCCAAAGTTGGCAAAAAGTGGTGAAATTTGGCCTTTTACCGTCTTGCAAATTTCTCTAAAGATACGGCTCCGATTGTGCTGTATCTGCACGGATTCAATGCTCCCTGATGAGTAGATTTCGGGAAGGTATGGCATTTCGACCTACGGGCCTTTTTGTCCAAGTTGTGAGCCCGGAAAGTTGCGAAAAAAGGTAAGCATTGCAGCTAAGATTCGCAGTGTTGGAGAACCGTATTTTCGCTACTTTGGATGGAAATATCTCGGCCAATACGGCACCGATCCTGGAATGCCGTACGTCCAGGGATTCGTGGAACGATTCACAATCGATCGGTATCCAAACTTTCTCGATTCCCGCCAAATATGGAAAAATTTAAATTTGGCGGGCACCTGAAAATTTCCGCCCCTTACAATCTAGTATTAAATACAACCCTGAAAATAATACCAGCTTATCCATTTTCAGAACCTATTGTCCCAGCCCGCGAGTATGCTACAAGTTTTAGAAATTGCACCCCATTACACCGAAAGGCACAAATTTCGCAACTTTGGATAGAAATATCTTGGCCAATACGGCACCGATCCTGGAATGCCGTACCTCCAGGGATTCGTGGAAAGATTGTCTATCGATCGGCATCCCAACTTTCCCGATTCCCGCCAAAAAAATTTTTGCCGAAATCTGCAAAAATTGTGATGTTACCCCTTACCAAATTTGCGAAAATCGGGTCGGATTTAGGGTTGCCAGGTTTTGATGCCAAACGATGGTCCTCGATGAGTAGATTTCGGGAAGGTATGGCATTCCGCCATCCGGGCCTTTTTGGCCGAGTTATGAGCTCCGAAAGGTGCCCGAAAAGGTAAACATTGAAGCAAAGATTCGCAGGGTGGAAACCCGTATTTTGGCTACTTTGGATGGAAATATCTCGGTCAATACGGCACCGATCCTGGAATGCCGTACCTCCAGGGATTCATGGAAAGATTGTCTATCGATCGGCATCCCAACTTTCCCGATTCCCGCCAAATATAGACAAATTTAAATTTGGCGGGCATCTGTCCTTTACAATCCAGCCCTGAAAATAATACCAAATTATCCATGTTCAGAACCTATTGTCCCAGCCCGCGAGTATGCTACAAGTTTTAGAAATTGCACTAATACAATTTGATTTTGTTTGTGTTTATTTATTTAGAAAAATCTTTTTTTACCGTTTTTGTGGATGCTTGACATCTCTTTTCTCGTAACTCGCTCTCTGCAAAGAGAAATCTTGTAAAATATATCATTATAAAAGTACACATATGTAAATATAACTTGCGTAAACACTATAAATACACGGAATCGTTTAAATGCAAGACATAAAAAGTATGCTCAAATGGCTTACACCTAATTAAGTACGAGCTGGTAAAAAAAAGTGATAAATGCTACAACTGATTTAGGGTACGATTAAAACTTACACATTAAATACGAATATGAAAAAAATAATTGGAATGCAAGTGTCGTTGGACAACAGCATGCAAGAGGAAGCTCAGCGACTGAGTTTCAAACTTCTGGCTCACAAAAAAAATGTAGGTATAATTATCCAAAATGGACGTATAAAATAATGTAAATAACGTATAGCATATAAAAAAAAAAACACTTTTGTGGTGGCAGGAGTCGAACCGGCCAGGCTGCGGCAAGGAAGCAACTTTAGAAGATTCATTTAATCCGATCGATCGATGTCCTTCGTGGGCGACGTGGGCGAGTGGTGTTAGTCCTGGCAAGTATATATGCATGCATGCTGGGGGTGCTCAATATGCTTGTGTGCTCGAGTGCTGGGACATGGATGGATGAATTGATGGTGGGATGCATGGAATGATGCGTGGATGGGTGGTTTAGTTGGCACAGCGGTTGCTTCTCATGTCGAACCATAGAAGGACTGTGTGTGTGGGTGTTGTTTTTGGGGTTCCCTCCTCTTACTTCCAGACTTGTTGCTCCTTTGCCTGCGTCCTGGCCGGGCTCGTGCTCCTGCTCGCCTACAACCTACACTGCATATGTACATCCTTCGGCTAGAGAATCCTTACGTGGCGACGTGGCAGCATGGCTTGCATGAGATTATCGGTTTCCTTGTACGGCTAGAGAGTTGCACTAGAGATTTGGATTGGAATTGGGTGCGATTGGGCTGGCTTGGCGCTTGGACAGTGGGCATTATCTTGATCACCGGCGCTGGTTCAGCATCTGCAGGTAGTACTCGCAGTTGGTGCAGTACACGGCCGGTGCAATCACATGCCGCTTCCGGCACAGGTTGCACTCCACTGCCTTGGCCGAGGCCTTTACAATGGCATTGTTGTAGACGCGGGTGGGTATGGCTGTGGTGGCTCCAGCTCCAGCTCCAGCCCCTCCGGGGCCTGCTGCTGCTGCTGCTCCTGGCCCTGGCCCTGCCCCTGGCAGGGATCCTGCTGCTGATCCGGGCAGGGCATTACTTTCGGGCAGGCCATTCTTTTGGGATGGCGGAGGCGGTGGTGGCAGGCAATCGGCTTCGCCTTTGGTTCCCGGCTCAAAGCTGACTTTCTTCTTCAGCTGCTGCTGCTGCTGCAGTTGCTGCTGCTGCTGCTGCTGTTGCGGGGGATAGTAGCCAGCTCCTTGATAGCCATGCGGCAATGGCACCCGCTGGTAGGGCGAGGGCAGTGGCACCTGCTGCTCCGTGGCTGCCACAGTGCCATTGCTAAAATAGCTCAGGTTGAGCTGCTGCGGTTGCTGCTGCTGTTGCTGTTGCTGCTGTTGCATTTGCTGGTGCTTCTGCAGCTGCATGGAGTAGCTCTGGTTGAGCAGCATCTGCTGCTGCTGCTGCTGCTGTTGATGGTGCAGTGGCCGTGGCATGCTCGTGTACTGCGCATCCATTTGCGGCAGGTGCTGCTGCGTGGCAATGCCGCTCATGCTGGTGCGGTTCTGCTGCTGCTGCTGTTGTTGCTGCTGCTGCTGATGTTGCTGGCGGAAGAGCTCCTGCTGCTGCTGCTGCTGTTGCATACGCTGCACATAGCGTTGCACATCCGCGGCAATGGCAGGTCTGCCCAGCATGGGTGAGGGTTGCTGGTGCAGTTGCTGCTGCTGCAGCTGCTGTTGCATTTGTTGCATCTGCTGCTGCTGCTGCATTTGTTGCACCTGCTGTTGCTGTTGCTGCTGCTGCTGCTGGCGCGGCTGCGCCTCCGTCTGCAACCTGAGCATGTTCTGCTGCTGCTGCTGGATCATCTGCGCGGTCACCTTCTCGTTGGGATGCTGGGCCGTGCGCAGGACGCGCTCCAGGATGGGATTCGGGATGAAGTCGTCGTCCTCCTCGTTGCCGGCGGTGGCCACCAGGATGACCTGGTCGCAGAACGAGACGCTCTTCTTCTTCACCCGCTTCTGGCCGGGATTCTGGCCGAGATTCAGCGTCTGCTGCACCATCGTGTTCAGCAGCTCCACCTCGCGAATCTCCTCCGCAATCTGCGACTGGCTCATCTCGTACTTGGGCTTCGGCAGGATGCTGCCCATCTGGTGGCTCCTGCCTGCCCCCACCGCTGTCGCCGCGGGCGGTGCACAGTCCACCTCGTCCACGTCCAGGACGTGCTTGGCGCTAGGCAGGCCGTTCATCTGGGTGCGCGGCTGCTGGGCGGCGGAGAGAAGCTCCTGCGAGGCATACGACCGGATGGGGGCCTCGAAGCGGTTGGCCAGGTCCCGGACACTGCTCGGCGAGGAGGCCTCCAGCTTGCGCTGCATGGCCCGCAGGTCGTTGGCCTGCTTCAGCCAGTTGGCATCCGGCTGGGAGGAGCCGCCAATCTGGCCGCCCTGTCCGCTGCCCGCCGCCGAGTCCTTGCGCAGCTTGAGCAGGTGCTGGCGCTGCTGCAGCTGGGCCAGGATGCTGGTGGTGCCCTCCAGGGAGTCCAGCTGCTGGCGCTGCTGCTTGCTGGCCGCCTCGAGGGCCTGCAGCTGGCTCAGCTGCTGGTTGAGCGGCTCCAGGTCCAGCTCCGGCGGCGGTGGCGGCGGGAAATCCTCGCTGGCCTGCCGCGAATGGCAGGCCGAGTGCGGCGGACTCGGATACGGGGGCAGTTCCATGGGCGGTGGCAGCGGGAGATCCTCCCCCACCGCTCCCCCCAGCATCTGCAGGTCCTTCAGCGGCGACTGCTCGGAGTGCACCTGGGCACAGGTGGTGATGATCGTCTGGCAGGAGTCCTCGCTGATCGACGTGTTCGAGCTCATGGCCGACAGGTTGGAGAGGTTGGCCTCGTGATGGAACTGCTGCTGCTGCTGCTGCTGTTGCTGCGGGGTCAGGGCAGAGCTGGTGCGCATGGGCGGCGGCGGAGCCACCTTGGGCACCATGGTCAGCTGCCGACCGCTGCCGTGGAAGCTCTTGCGCATCAGCTTGCTGCGCTCCAGGTTCGGATTGGGATTGCTGCCCGAGGCGGCTGCGTTGGCGGAGCCCTCGAAGTGGCCCTCGGAGATGTAGCCGCTGACGTGGCCGTGCTTGCTCAGGCCCACGGCACTGTCGTCCACGGAGGTGCCCAGCGAGGCGTTGGCGGGATAGTGGTGCGGATGCGGATGGGCCACCACCATGGCATTGGCATTGGCGTCGTCCACGGCCTCGGTGAGGTCGGGCATGGAGCGGTTCTTGCGGCGGATGAGGCCGCCCATCAGCAGCTTGCGCCGGATCTTGTGCTGCTTCTTGCCGCTCTTGTCCTTCTCCTTCTTCTCGTCCTTGTCCTCCTTGTGCTTCTTCAGCGTGTCCTTGGCGTTCACCAGCAGCGTCTCCGTGAGCGAGAACTCGCGGGTGAGCTTGTTGCGGTCCTCGCTGCGGCTGCGCTTCTCCTTGTCCTTGTCCTTATCCTTGCGGCCGAACAGGGAGCGGCTCTCCCGCTCCGGCTTCGCCTGCCGCTCCTGCTGCTCCTCGTACTCGATGCCATCGTCGTCGAATGCAACGGCGGCGGATGCGGTGGCCAGCGCCTTGAGCGGACTCTTCCGCTTGGGCAGCGTGGCGTAGATCTCGATGCTGGCGGGCATCGGGTGCTGCAGCTGCTGCAGTTGCTGCTGCTGCTGCAGCTGGAGTTGCAGCTGGTGCTGATGCTGGTGCTGGTGCTGGTGCAGCTGCTGCTGCTCCGCCTGCGGATCCTTGTCGAAGGTGCGGTCCTTGCTGCCCTGGCGCACGTGCTTCACCACACTGGAGGTGCTGCCCTCGCGCATGTGCTTCAGCTCGGGCATGGCCTCCGACTCGGCGCCCTTCTCCACGAGTATGCGGCGATGGAGGCTGCGCGCCCGCATCACGCACGTGTTGTGCTTCATCCGCGCGAAGGTCATCGTGTGCGGATTGCTGTACGGCGCGTCCATGGCCGCCCGGGCCCTGCCCGCCGCCGCGTTGCACAGCACTAGGGCCGTTTCCAGGTCGTGCGACTCCTCCACCAGCCGCGACTTCTCCAGCAGCTGGTCGGCCTCGTGGCAGAGCTTCTCGCAGTCGCCGGACAGGCCCATGCCCGATCCCCCGCCGCCAGCGCCTCCTCCGCCTCCGCCGTTGGCGGCCTCGGGTATCTTGGCGAGCTGCGGATTGAGGGCGTGCTTCGGCGGGTACGAGTCCGTCGAGCTCAGCGAGAAGGAGTCGTAGCCCGGGTCGTAGGGCAGACCGTGTCGGGTGGGGCTCTGCGGCACAGCGTTGACCACACCGCGCTTGGCCACCATGTACAGATACGGATTGTCCAGCGTCGTGGAGCTGGCCGAGCTGGCGCTGTTGCGGTCGCCGGACCAGTTGCCAGAGTCCCGTCGCCGGGGCTGGTTCAGGTGCTCCGGCATCGTGAGCCCGTCGCTGGGCGGCGAGCTGCCATTCGAGCTCGACTCGGCGCTGTGGCTGCGCTGGAGCTGCAGGTGGTGCTGGTGCTGCCTGCGGGCCAGTTGGGCCGCCAGCTGGGCACTCAGGACGGCCTCGATGGGCTTGCGGTTGTCCTGGATGGCCAGGCTCTCGGCGCCCGCTCCTGCGCCCGCTCCTCCTCCTCCGATCTTGTCCTGGATCACGCTCAGATTCTGGTACTGAGCGCTCAGCACATGCTCCACCGTCTTGCGGCTGATGTACGCGTCCGTCTCGTCGCTGCCCGGGAAGATGCTCTTCTGGATGACGCTCAGGTTCTGGTAATCGTTCACAGGCGATCGCAGCGGGGTCGGGGTGATGGCCCGCCGGGTGTTGCCCAGGCTGGGCTTCTCCGGGCTGGGGGTCACGGCCCTGCGCACCGGATTGCTGGCCACCGCCTCCATGGCGGCGACATTGATTCCGGCTGCCAGGGACTGCTGCAGCTGCTGCTGCTGCTGGGGCACGGCGTAGAGCAGGAGCAGGGGCTGGTAGCGACCGCGGCTGCACTTGTCCACGACGCCCTCCCAGCTGGGACCCACCTCCTTGACGTTGGCGTCGTCGAAGTACACCCACACCTTGAGCTTCGTGTGGAAGAAGAAGGTGGTGTAGTGCTTGCCGTAGTAGGAGACGATCCCCACCAGCTCGTGTTGGGTCTGCTGGGCCCAGCGCTGCTCGCTGACCTGGTGGAAGACGTCGCCCAGCCGCAGGCTCGTCCCGATGGCCTTCAGCACGGCGTGCACCTGGTCGGCCGCCGGTCGCTCCGAGTCCCACACAATGCCGATGGACACCACGTCCGGGCGGTTGAGCAGGGCCCGGCAGATGCCGATCTTGGCGCCGCAAGTGTTCTGTGGACACAACAGATTAGCAAGGGGCTCCAAGGAGGTCGTGTTGGGGCAGAGACTACTCACCGGACAGTCGCGGATGTCGCCCATGTTGCCGGCGGCGCGCAAAAGCTGACCGAAGCTCAGCTGCTGGTGGCTCTGGAGCGCCAGACTCTTCTGGGAGGTCAGCGCCGAGGCGGACACATAGTGCACCATCTGGAAGCGAACGAGATGGGATTTAAATGGGGGCTCACATTATGGTCAAGACGGAAGTGCGACGCCCACGGCACTAGCTAGGTCTGACGTCAGAGGCTGCCCCTTTTAAGGGTCTGGTCCAGCCGAAGCTCTGCACGACCACAACCTGTTTGCTAACTGTTCTACCAAGAGACAAGTGCACCGCGAGTGCAGGTGTTCCAAACTGGAACCCACGCCGCGAGCTTCGATTAGCGATCCCAGAACCGAGAACCGAGATCGTATCGCGGCAAACTAGTTGGCAGGTAATCTTTGGGAATGCGCAAGCGCATGCGCGGCTTTTCGGCGTTCGGCGTTCGGCGTTCGAGTCTAAACTTGATCATAAATTATGCATAAGCAGCGGTGAATCGGGTTTGGAAGCCGCTTCTAGAACGTTTTAATCTCTTCCGCTGGGTAGCGGCTAAATAACTCACAATTTCAATGGGAATTAAGAGTCTTTGAAATTTGTTAATTGAGTTGCTAAATTCTATTGAAAATTGTGGCTGTTTCGTGCTGATATTTCAGAGATGGTGGGCCCGTTGTAACCGACTCACCTGCGTGAAGGGCAGCTGCTCGGAGTTGGCCCCGCACTTGCAGACACTCTGCTCGATGACGCGCATGGCGAACCTGCGATGGGCCACGCAGGCGGCGGACTCGCAGGCATCCCCGTCATCCGGCGAGATGTGCGAGTGGACGCGGTGGAGGAGCAGCTCGAAGCACTCGGCGGCATCGCCCAGGCAGCCCAGGGGGAAGCGTCTGCCCGCCAGCGGACCGCTGGCCAGGGCCCTCCTCAGGGGCTCCGGGCACAGAGCCGGCTCCGAGCTGGTCTGCAGCTGCTGGAAGAGCTCCTGCAAGGAAGGGTAAGCGGTTAAGATGCGGCCACTTGGTTTGTGGATATTATAACTAAGAGTAGAGTGTGATTTGTGTTCGTTTGGCTATCTGCTTGAGCTAAAGCACGTTTTTAATCTGATTAAAATGCGATGACAAACTAAAAAAACTAAAAGAGATTAAACATTAAGACTATTCTTAAAGGTAATGAGAAAAGTGCTGCAAGTTTTCCGAATTATGGTTAATCTATGCGATGATTAGCTTGAATACTTGGATGGAATATTAATTTCCCGAACTACACGACTTAAAATGCATACTAGAATATACTATAACTAGCTTGATTACTTGGATGGAGATGTAATACCATAGAATATTAATTGATACTCCAAGTCAACTATACTTAACTCTAAATGTTTGTACTTTTGGTGCTCTATTGAAGATAAACTCATATAAACTATAATAATCCTAACTTAAACAGGAACTTTACTTGTTAAACTTGCAAAGATTTCGGATGATATTGCATACAAGACTTATCAATAGAATAGAGTATTCCTAGAGTTATAAGAGGTATAATAGGTATAAGAATTTATCACTAGACTAGAGAATATCTAGAGGTAGGAATGCTTAGACATCTTATCACTAGAGAATTACTGGCAACCCTTACAATAACCGCATTGATGCAGCGATCCCGTTCGGCATTTCCGTTGGTGGCACCTCCGTTCAGGGAGGTGCCGTTTGCCGTTCCATTGGGGCTGGAGCCGCTGTAGCCCAGGACGGCCAGCTCCACGCTGCTGGACACCTTGGCCAGGGCACTGACCGACTTCTGCTTGGACTGCTGGCGCGTCAAGGTGGCCGACTTGTCGGCTCCGTCCAGGAAGAGCTTGCGGGGACTGCTCCGGGGCAGGGTGCCGCCCGAGCCGCCGCCGCCGCCGCTCATCAGGTGGCTCAGCTGGGGATGGTGTGGCGGGAGCAGTTGGTGGAGCAGGTGCATGCCGTTCGGTGCCTGAACCGGCATCGGACTGGAGGGCGCCGCGACCGAGGCTGGCGAGGCAACTGGCACCGACTTGGGCGGTGTGGCCGTCGGGGAGAGCACCACATTGGTGGGCTCCTTTCGTTTGTACCGGAACTTGATCATGGCTGGCGTCGCTTCCTTACCTGCGGTTCGATTTTCAATTAGTATTGGGGGAGTAAAAGCTTGGGGCACTCGGGTTTTCTGTTGGGGGTTCATTGCAACGACAGAGGAAACGTCAAGGTCCGGCAGCGGAAGTGCCGAGTCAGCCCTCGGCCCCCCAAAAATAAAAACAATCGGTTAGCAACCAGAAGCCAACAACTAGCAACCCGCAATGTGCAACCCCCAGCATTTCGGCGAGGAAGTGGCCTGGCCAAATGGCTAATTGAATTGAACTCGGACTTCTTCTGCTGCCGCCCCGGATCGATGACAACAGCTGTATTAGGACAGCAACTGCGACTGGTTTCCAGGGAGATCTCGGATCATTATTGGCACACCCTACAGACTGGACTGGACTTGACTTTCGCTTTTGGCGCGACCTCATTTGCGGCCAATCGAAAGTTTTGGCAGCACTCGGCCTGAGCTGGCTTGGTTTGGAAACCGGTCCAGAGGCAAAGTTCTCCGAAAGTGCAAAGGCAGCAACGGCAGCAACAGCAGCGGTTTCTCAAATTGCAGACAAACTGCATGTGCAGCAGTCGGATCAGAAGTAAGAGGTCTAATGTTGCCACGGGCTGGTTGCCCCGACAACTGCTGACGCCTTGAAACGAAACTATAAATAATATACTACACAAAGTATAGTAAAGTTGTACAGAAACCGAAACCGAAGCCGAAGCTGAAAGCGGGGCTCCAGTTCCAGTTCCATTTCCATTTCCATTTCGAGAGCGACATATGGCTGAGATCTGTAAACGCCTTTGCCGCCTGTCAATTGCAATTGTTTTGGGCAAAAGCAGCAACCTGACACGAATGCTCGGACAACCAAACCTGCCACGGCACACCAAACAGGTTGATACTCTACGACAGCTTGCCGAAAAGGTTGTCAAACCCCTGTAGGTTTACCATAATTTCACCCTGAATTCATATCGATCTTCAAGACGAGTTTATATTTCATTATAATCTCTTAATTCCGAGACGCGTCACCCTGCGATATTTGTTTTTTGCATACAAAATGCGGGCAAGAGCGTACAAACAATACTATAGACGGAATCGGCACAATTAACACTTGACAACTGCTGAAAAACACAAAGAGGGAGCGTGTTTGAGTTGTGAGTTCATCAGCTCCAGACTTGGATGTTCTTATCACTGGGATTCCAACTAAAAAACCAAAAAACCACTCGAACTGGGCCCATAAAAAGCGCCACACACGAGCTGGTCTGCACTCTGGCCATCCAAGCAAAGTTGACTGCACTTTTGGGTGACAATTCTACAATTCTAGGGACTTTATGGCCCTTCAAGGGGAAGGGCAACAGAAAAAAACAGAAAAATGTTTAATAAGCGGAAAAGCCGCCGGAAGTTGGAAAGAACAAAACAAGCAAACAGGAAAGCAGAACGACAACAGAAAAACTCACTGATTTTCAGTTTTATTTCAGTTTTCCTAATTGTTTTCCATGGGTCCCGTCACCCGACTGATTTTCCAGTTCCATTACCATTACCATTTTGTTATTGTATAATTGGTCACTCAATGGACAAAACTGTTGCATGCTAATTCGTGCAACAGGGCACAACACCGCACACGGCACATGGCACTCGGAATTGTAAATGAAAAGCCAGCGTCACGCTCTTTAATTCCCATTTGGGCCACAAATGTGTTGCCGCAACTGGACGGCCCGGCTGGAAGTTGGCTGGAAGTTGGCGAATCATTTAGGCCATGTAATTAGCGGCCAACAGCAGCCGGCAATTGGCCAACCAATTGCTCCGAAAAACTGCACAAAGAGATCGTAACCCGAGATGGGTTTCCGGGGGGGATTACGTCTTCGGTTTGCCAGCTTCAAGCCAGTTGTAGGCTTGTAAAATTGTAAAATCAGCCGCTAATTTATGGCCAAGTTCCAAGAAGCTAACAAAGCTAACAAGGCATTGGCATTTGATTTGAATTTATTAAAAATGGAACCGTGAAACTCCCCAAAACATCAATATGCAGAGAAATCTTGAAGACAAGTGGCCTGATTTGCATATAGCACAAATATTTGGTTTCGATTTTATTCCAAAATCAAAATCGAATCAGAGAAACTACTCCAAAATGGCACACATTTTGCCGAGCAGGGTGAACTAGAGTGGATTGGAGTGGAGTGAAGTGTGCAACTGATTTTGTGGCTAACATTTTGTGTGATTTGTGAGACGGCGACACTTGGAACTGGCAGTCCTTGAAACCGCCACTATTTATAGATCTTTGCGCACCTCGATCCACCGCTCGCTAGAGATACACGAGCAGCGCAGATACGGCAACAAAGCACAGACGGCGGGTTAGAGATACTCAAATGCAGATTCGAGATTCAGATTCAGATTCAGATTCAAACTCGAGTGGATAGAGAGAGAGACTGCGCAGCGGTGGCTGCTAGAAATGCAAAACAAGTTGGCCCCTGGCTGGCCTGCAGGTAAATGTTTTCATTTATTATTATTACGACCACTTCTGGCTGCTGCTTCTGTTGTTTTTTGCTCGTTTTTTGCTGCTGCCGCTCGATGATTTATGGGCTTTAATTGTTAAGCCACAAGCGGGGGCGCGGGGGCTCTAAACGAGAGCTTTATGGCCAAAATGCGGCAGTGATTGTCAAGCTGCTTCCGCAATTACAACAAAGAACTGACCTTTTTCCCAGCACTGCAGCAGATCGCGGCGATTAGCCACCAAGCAACTGCAGCAGGTAAATGTGGGAATCTACACGTGCAACTCGCTGCCAGCAACCTGCCACAAAAGATGCCTCCCAGCCAAAGAGATTCTCAATCCTCAAAGGTACTACATATATCCAGCTGTGATGGCAGATAAAAACCAGCTTAGAAAAGAAAAGAAGTCGCAAGGGGCAGCAGGTGTGGGACGATACACGGCAGAAAATTAGCATTTCCTCTGAACAATTTGTGATTGAAACTTGGAGGAAAATGTTCGCTCTATCCGCTTGGCTCCCACTCAAAGTTAAGAGCATAATTTAAAACATATTCTGTCTGTGGCAGAACCTGCCACTGGCAACCTGCAACATGGCGGTGCCACGTGAGGCGACTGCCAATGCCGCAAATGAAGAAATATCTGTGTTTTACATATGCCAGGCATGCGCCGTGGGCCCCAAAGAATTAGCCATAAATATACATATCTGCGGTGCTGCGGTGCTTTTGGGCCATTAATATGCGACCGAGAGCCAGCCGGGGAATCAGTCAAGTGATTGGGGTACAGAATGGTTAATGGTTAATGTCGGTGACATATTGGCCGGAGTGAAAGAACTCGAAGGAGCGTTCTTCTTGCATTTCAATGGCCCAGCAATTGAAAATGCAAAGTGTTGGCCGTGTCTTCTCCCCGGGAAAGCCACAAAGTAGGCTCAGGCTAGAAGCGATCGCGTGCGACGGACTTTCCCTAGGGAAACCCAAGTGGCCTGAGAAAAATCAGCAAAGCAAAGCCAAGCCAAGCCAAGCCAAGTAAAGCAAAGTAAAGCAAAGTAAAGCCTGTCTGCGTGCAGGGGATAGATTAATCTTTAATCAGCAGGCATAAATGCATTAGGCGGAGGGCCCACTGTACCGCAGTGGTACCTGTTCGTAGCAGGTTTCCACGAAGGCTGCGGGCTGCGGGCGACCAGGCATTTACATATCCAGCTAACCGCAAAGAGATCTTCACAAAACTAACAGGCAGGCAGGCAGGCGATCGACGATCGACGATCGACAGCACCAAAAAGCCGCCAAAAAACAAGTTAGTTAGTGACGGACCCACATGGTCGACATCCAAACAGAATCAATAAAAACTGGAAATTCGTGTGAACTGCGCGCGACTCCTTTGTTTGCTTCTAATCCCCCACAACCCACCAGAGCCCGAGTGCCATTTGGGATCTACTATATGATGTTTTTGCTGTTTTTTCAACTGCTTTCAACTTACGCAAACATATTGGCAGGCAGTATTTGCTATAAGTCCGGGTAAAGTGTGCTGGGAGGTATCCAATTTACAGGGGGTTCCACACTTTTAAGTTTTAAGTTTCCAGTTTCCAGTTAAATCTGCTGCACTTTGGCACACAACCACCAACCAGCTTGTTTTCAATATTTGAGTTTGAACTTTTTGCAATGGCCACACAAACAGAAAAAAAAAGATCTGCGACTTTTCGAGGAATCAGCGTTTTTTTGCCGCGCGCGCGCGATTCAGCTTCTTCTGGAGATTCTCTTCTGGAGATTGAGATTTGGTTTGGTTCGGTTTTGGTCTCGCGGGTTACGCGACTGAAAAACACGTCCGCGCTCTGGGAAATTGGTCTTGCAACTGAAACTCGTTTGTGGCTTCTCGTCGCTGTTGGCCCGGAGAAAAACCGAGCGGGCCGGAGAGAAACTGGTTTTCCGGAGCCGAACAAGAACTTCTGTTATATCAACAGCCACCAAACAAAAGCCTCACTCACCAGCGCTCGCCAGTGCTCACCTGAGCAAACCCAAACCCAAACCCAAACCCGAACGCAAAGGCAAAGGCAAAGGCAAACCCAAACCCAGGCCGAAAACTCCGACCCGAACGAATCTCCGAACGGGGGAGTGTGCGCTGTAGTAGGCCAAACAGGTAAGTAAATGTCTTGCGAGCAGGTAAAAGACAAGACGCTTCCACTGCCCCTGCTCTGCCTCGATCTTGGCATGGCTCTCTCTCAAGATTCTCGGATTTAAGATGAAACACCCTGTGGCCCGCCATCCACTGATTTTTGCCTCCTGAACCATATACAAGAGGTTCCAACATCCCATTTACAGGGATTCAAATGCGAAATCAATCGATTTCGGGGGGGGGACACAACTTGGTCTTGAAATTGGATTATGTTTAATAATCCAGAGGGTCACCAACGGGGGTTCATTATCCTCTTTGGGTGACTCCAGTTCCCGGTTATATAACAACCCAGAAGCAGAGTCTGTGGCCATGGTCCCCAGCAGAGATCTTCGATGGGATTTGTGAGTCAGTAAAAGCGGAAACGCCGGCCACACGATTGCCGCACGCATGCGCAATAAACCACAAATAAACGCGATGAAACTAAGCCAATCGATTCACTAGAAAACCTTAATAAATTCGAGCATCGAAGGCAACAAAAGGAAAGCCAGATTGCCGGAGTCAGGTTCATATCTCGTGGATTATCTGAGGCGAGGGAGAAAATTAAATTTGGGTCTCGTATCGCGCGGATTATCTGGGAATGTTGGTCGGGGGAGGAGGGGCCGC
The DNA here is from genome assembly GCA_021223825.1 of Drosophila ironensis. NCBI lineage: Eukaryota > Metazoa > Arthropoda > Insecta > Diptera > Drosophilidae > Drosophila > Drosophila ironensis. The sequence continues at coordinate 1,064,535 of JAJJHQ010010246.1, forward strand.
GTTATCGTGTCACCGTCACAAACTCCGCGGAAGATGCTGTACCCTCTTCGCTGGAAGAAAGCCGAAGAATGCCGCCGTTTCTTTTTTTTTACCGAAGGAGTTACATGAGTCAGTTTTGTGTTGGAGTTGGATCGAAGTGAGTCACTTTCTGGCTTTCTGGCTGCTGTTTTGATTGATTGGCAGCTGGCAATTTAAGTGAATTGCACTCGCCAAAGCCCATTTCCCAAAAACCCATGAGTTTTCAGCTCTAGAAGCCACCTGCAAAGCCAAGATCGACGTTTTCTATGATCAATCAGGTGGTGGTGGTGTGCCGTTCGACTGAAATTGTATAGCCCGCACAAAAGAATTGATGGATGGACGCGCTGAAGATTCTTTCTCCAATATGTCAAAGAGCCAAATTGGCCAAAAATTTATAGAAACCATCAATAATGCCTGCATTTTGTCTCTTCTGGTTAATCAAAAGCAACAAAGAGCTGGGACAAAAAACCTTCACAACGCACGTCGCACGTCGCACGAATAAATTCGAGAAATACAACAATCAAGTTGAGGCTAAACAAAATTAAAGCTAAAGCGTACATGGGTTTTTATCTTGGCCGAAAGAGTGATTCACTCACTATATAAAAATTGTAAAAGCCCGTCAAGGGAGGTGATGGCGGTGATGAGGTTTTCACGCACCCAGGGAGCCTGTGTCCCCTGCTCCCGTCCATTAGCACCTGATCTTCAGCGCTCGTGCCCGGCGATCATCCGGCGAATACTCGAACATAAATCCATGGCCCTGCCCACGTTTACATATTCATTTCAGTACCCTCTCGCCCGGCCACTATCCTACCTTTGTTCATGGTAATTTCGTTTTTTATGACCCCGCGCGCAGGGGCAAACAAAAAACGCAAGAAAGGCAGGGAATACGAGTATTATACGGAACACTCATCAAAGGCTGCAGCACTCGAGGAGTATTGTTTGCACTTACTTAGATGCGTTCGAGATTAGGGAGAACCCTAACAAAAATTCAGAATCTGAATCCAAATCAGAATCCGAATCCGAATCCGAATCTGGAGTATCCCTGTTTGGAGAGCAAACAGAGCTGGGGGCTCGGAGGGCGATAAGAAAAGCGGGCCACACGGGGAATTGCTTTCTATTCGAGCATTTTTCTGCCTCATATTTGAACATTTTATGGCCAAGCAGCGAGTTAGTGTTAGTCTCTTGGGACGTGCTTAGATTTTCAAGGATTCATTGATTGCCAACGATTTCTGTGTAAAATGTCTCATCATCGTCATCTCTTCAGACCAAATGAGTTTGCGGTCTAGACTCTAGACCCAAGACATTTGGAAGTCTCGGTAAATTTCCCTGGAAGCCGATACAAGGTCCTTTAAATGAGTTTGTCCTTGTACCTGATCGCCCGTTTCACTGGCAAACGATATTACGATCTTTTAATGGCACATCGACGGAGTATACGAGTAGTAAGAGTGATTCCCGTCAACGAGCTGCCCTAATGGGAATTGTGCATTGAAGCATTAAGCGCTACGGAGGCGGCTGGGCTGTCGAGACGATTTTTCACCCGCGAACTCATTTCTTTCGTTCAGTTTTGGCCTTAGCTTTAGAGCTGGCGGCCCTTTAACCCTCGACTGCCCCCGCATTCGCTGGCCTTTTTGGGGGTAAAGAATGGAACGAAATGGTCAGAGTGCGATCGCAATCGTGGGAGTTTCCCAGCAAAAGGGGCCAGCCAGCGACGATGTCTTCCAGCGACGATTTTCATAATTAAATAGCGTCGTCTTCCCGCGGGAAAAGGCGAACGGACGGATGCATGGCAATGGCTAAGATGGATGAGACGGAGCCGGAGACGGAGGCGGAGGCGGAGGTGCGGGAAATTAATTTGGCCGGCAAAGAACCTCAACTCTGGCATAATTAATGCAAAAAAAGAAGGGCCCGCGTTGAGGCAAGTGGATTTCCAAAAGGGGTTCAGCGGAAAAGCAGGGGCAACAGGGAAGTGGAGCGGGGAGTGTGTGTGTGTGTGCATCCAAAGGGTTCAAGTTGGAGTCAAAACAAAAACAAACCGGCCCAAGAAGAAGCCACCAGCAAGCAGCAACCAGCCACCAGCAACAACACTTTCCACTTCGGCCAACGACGTCATCAATGTTTGAAGAGAGAGACCAAGACCAAGACCAACACCAAGACCAAGACCGGGACTGAGAGCAAGCCAGAGCGGTGCCGAGGGCACCCTGTGTTTTCTGAGGCAAAGTACAGTCCCGGCCTTTTGTGTTTCGTGTGCGCCGTCTCGAGAGTTTTCCCAAACGTCACGAGTTTGTCGCTTGCCCACGGGCCAACACGATCAAGAGGAACTGGAGTTGCAAGCTGGAGCTGCATGGGTTGGGGGTGGAGTTGGAGTTGGAGTCGGAGTCGGAGGCGAACAATAATGATGAAGATGATCGTCTGCCGGGTCTGGTTTGCTTTTGAGAGGGTGATATTAGTCACCCAACCAGTCGGAGCTAAGGAAATCTATTGACTGTACTGCCATACACCTCCACCGCCATTGTTCTGCAGCAAGTCAATGGGAAAGCCTGCGATATCAGAGAGATCAAGAGATCTGAAACTGTTGATATTTGTGTGTTTATTGACCCTTTTTGGCGGCAACTTTGACCCGCCAGGATTTGCATAATTGAGCGGGCCCTAACGAGGTGAGAACAGGACAAATGAGCGGCAATTATTTAGCGCAGGACCGTGGAAGGGCAGCCACCGAATCGCGGGCTCCTGGCTCGGACATGCGAGGGTTGCCCAGAAAACCCTGCGCACACATGTGGAGGGGGTGTGAACCTGCCAGGTAGGGTCCTGACAAGGATCTCTGGTTTTTTGTTCCGGACAGCCGATCTAAAGGATTTTCCCCATCCCACTCAATTGTACGATATGTGTGTTGCAATTGTCTGGACGGTTGGCTGGCTGGCTGGCTGGCTGGGAAATTTTTCTCAACCAGAGCCTGTTGAAAAATAAAAATCGGAAAACACCGAGGATGGCGAGGATGGCGAGGGGGAAAAACTAGAAGAATAGACAAGAAACAGGCACTTGAGCAGCTGCGTGTGAATAAATGGTGATTTGCCAGAGAGACAAGACATCAGGTTCAGGTTCGGAGGCCTCCTCACTTTGACTGGCCGGCAATTAAGCCGGGAAAATCACAAGTCTTCGGGCTGGGAAAACAGACGGCCAGAGACGAGAAACTGCAGACGGAAAACCAAAAAAACCAACCCGGGAAAGCCGGCCAGCCAGGAGTCTGGTGGCTGGGAAAATTGACCCGACCCTGGCGCTAATTGCTTTATTTTAGCCGGTCTTACACCAACTAAAATCGAAGCGAGGAAACTCTCAGTGGGAAGTGCTAAATCGTTCTTCGAAAAAAGCAATTCCTTTGCAGTGGCGCCACTTTGGTTATTCTTGGAACCCGGCAAGAGCCTAAAAGAATGCTACACATTTTCTTCACAATTCTTTGGCAAGCAAGGGCCAAAACCTTAAAATCTTATAGAATATATGTTTGTGCTATAAACAATGTTAGAGAATATATAAGTAAAAACCAATAAATTAAATAAATTAAATAACAAAGGCCTTAAAATTAAGCTAAGGACTTAGGACAGTGCCTAACCTATCTTAAAGTTCTTGCTTACTATATATTTTTGGCTTAATCTAGTTAAATTAGAACTAATAATGAAAGGCATATATCAAGTCCAATTTTTTACAAGTTCTGATAATTGTTGTCAAAATAAATATAAGAAAAAACCCTTATTTTGCTCATAATATTTATGTATTTTTCTAAATTTTGTCAAAGCAAGCCATAGTTTGCATATTGTAGTTTTTCTTGAATATATTTTAACAAATTTATGTACAGTTTAGGCTTAAATATTGTTTATATTCCCTTAAGATTTATTCCCTTATTTAGTAGGCTAAAATGTCATAAAACTGTTCACACTCGCGGTTTGTGTCTTGGCTACACAATCTAGACAAGTTCGAAATTCGAAATGTGACTTACCTTTAGAGCGCAGAAGATGCAGTCTTGGCCACCGCAAACGTGCTGGTTTAGGCCCCGAAAAGAGCGTCTGAAGGCGTCCAGGTGCCACAGAACCTGAAAGAGAGACAGCAGCGGGCATTAGCAGAGCTCGGTGTGGGGCAGGGGAAGCGTGTGGGACAGAGGGGCCAACGCCACAAATCTCTGTGGTGGAGTAGGGGCCGTGGTGTGTACACCAGAAGATCCAAAGAGAGTAGCAAACCGGTTAAGACGACGCCATCTTGGCAAGATCTCGCGTCTTGGGCTTCCAGAGGCAAACACACAAAAGCCAAAGACTCAAGAGAGCTGGAGCCAAAGTCGCGCCACAAAAGCAAACCAGTTTCGTACTCGGCCACAAAACTGCAAGCCAGCCCAAAATCCACCAAGCCTCAGCCAGACAGTCTCTTGGCCAAAAAGCGATCGAGGCCCAAAACTTGTCTGGCCAGCCAGCTAGCCAGCCAGCCAGCCGGAGTTTCTCCTCTCAGCCGCCAACTTTGTGGACTTTTGGCGGCCTTTTCGTTGCCGTTGCCGTTGCCGTTTCGTTTCTGCTTTCAAGTCAGAGTTCATCGGGGGCCCGGGCATCCATGATTCATGATTCCCCTGCCCATCTATCAATTAAGAAATCCCTCAGATCTGTAATTAACATTGTTCGGGGGGGCTGGGGGCCCGCGGTTAGGGCCGAGGCAAAGAAACCGAGAGCGGTCCAAACCCTTCACCGCAGCAATTCCCGTCTAATGCCGAAAACCCGAATAAAGTGCCATTAAATTTGGAGCAATAGCAACCCAAAAACCGGTCGCTGGTCCGTCGTTAGACAGTTAGAAACCTCCAACTCTAATGTCCAGAGTCCCAGCCGCAGTGTCCAGTTTTTGGCCAACTTCAAAATTCGCTTGGTCAGCAAAAAAGTGGGAGAAAAATACGATAAGTCGGGGCTTAGGGAGCCAAAGCGGGCATGCACTCTGACTCAGGCAATGGGTACACAAAAATAATAGTTCAAAATATAGTTCAGGGCTGTCTTGATCTGAGAGGAAGCTATTATGGGATCAATCCCTTTGAAACTAGTAGAAACAGAGTTTGCAAAAGCAGAGCCCCTGTCCATTTGTTAAACATTTTTGCATCTTAATGTCAATAAACTAAGGAAACGTGATAAAATGAAAAACCATTGCTGGCCAAAGGTGTGAAAACACAAGAAAACACGTAAAATTATGGTAGTTAAAAATATATGTGTAAAAACAGGAAGACAAGTATAAAAAAAAAGAGGCAAAGGGAAACTGGAAAAGACCAGAGCGTCTCCAACGGAATGGTTTCCCGGCTTTTTGGGCATTTACGGGCTAATTAATCCCCCGATCGATGTTGTTCAATTGACAAGTTCACCGAAATAGGAAGTCATTAGTGTGGGTCCCGCCTCGCTTCCTCTGCTTCCCCGGCTACCCCTTTTTTGGCTCTTTTTTACACACAGTTTTTTATTTTCTGCCGCCGGAAGATGCCGCATAGCACGTGCCACTGAACTGAAGCTGCCCCTCCGCCCACCCAGAAAGCCCACGCCCACTTGTGCGTTTGCTTCTATTTATCTATTTATTTGAGTTTTGTAAACGCCGCCCACACATTTTGACCATAAAACCAAACCTAAACTGAGCCAATTAAGAGCGGCACAAACGTATAGTAAACAGGAACCAAATAAATACAAGCTCGTTTGTACGAGTATATAGTACTAGTTGGGCATGAAATGGGGCGAGTGGGTGGCTCCGTGGTTCAGTGGTTGAGTGGTGCAGCCCACGTGCTGCGTTTGCTGCCAGCGGAAGTGACGGAGGAGGGGCAGGTGACACTGCAGCACCGGACTTTGTGGGTGGCCATCGTGATGTATTGATCGCCGATAAGCAATCAAGACAGAGGCAATAAATATTTCAGAAATCAAGGAAAAGCGAGATAGTTGTGATTAGTTTTATGTGGGTTTTCATCTAGTTTTAGGCAAATTGCAAAAGCGAAAAGGGGCGTGGCGAAAATTTAACATAAACCCAAACTGCGTACACATGTGGCGAACCTAAAGCCACAAGAATTACATCTCTAAGTCTTACCAACTCGGAGAACGACGTCTCTATACAAACAAACGGACGAACGGACAGATGGACATGGCTAGATCGCCTCGGCTGTTGATGCTGATCAAGGATATTTATACTTTATAGGGTGGGTAACCCTAACCCCTTTATTACCATTTGCACCTTAAGGTACATGGTATAGCTATTTATCGAAGCAAAATGTTCATCTAACTCCGCTCCGATTCAATGCCATCCTCTGCTTTTTTGCCGATTGCCTGAGTAGATTAGTTTGTCATGACTTGGCAGTCTTTGGGCCATTTCGGTTACATAATCAGAGGGCTTAGGGGCCAAATGGCAGAAGCAGAAGCAGAAGCAGAACTGGAACGGGGGAAAACAAACGAAAGACTTAGGCGACAAACTGTTGGGCCAAAGTTTCCTCGCTTTTCCCCGGCGCTTTTCTTGGCGCTGACCAACAAACATATTAAACTCTGTTTCGTTGTGAAAGTTACCACAGCTAACGAAACGAACCAAACTCAACCGAAAAATGCCCAAAAAACAAAAAAAATTTCCCTTGAAAGCAACAACAGCAACAGACACAGCACTTTGATAAGTCGGCCATCGAAAATGAGGAAGATGAAATTGAAAAAAATTAACACACACTCACACAAAATGATATATACAATACAACAATTTCAGCTTTGATCATAATTTATGCTCAACCTGTTGCTGTGCCTCTTTGCCTTTTTGCCTGGCAACATTCGAGATTTCTGAGCTGAGCTCGATCGCAGCTGCGCATACGAGTATGATATTTGCTGTTGTTGTTAAGGCCACCAGCCCGCCAAACCCCCAAACCCCCAATCCACCCGACTCCCCCACCTATCATACCACTATAAAAAAAAGTATCAATCGCAGCCTCATTCGAATTGATTAGCATACAAGTTGGATGTTGGATGTTTGTGGCATTTCTTTGTAAAGGCCAATACAATGGGAAGCACGTTGGTTGAGGAGGAAATAACACCAAGAAATCGAGTTTAGTGCGTGTATAGTGTGTTCCATCGAGCGTGTAAGGTGGTTAATGTTTCCAAGTGAGGGATTATGAATTGACATAAACACATCTAGTTGATCAACATCTCTGGGCTCTGGGTTGCTGCACTTCCGCGCTTTTGGGGTCGACAGCCACCCCCTCAGACGTCAGACCTCAGACCTCATCGCTCAGTCCGGGCCGGGCGTGTGAGAGTCTTACTGGAGCGTAAAACAATTGCGGCACGTTGGGGTTAATGCTTGCAGCGCGCAGGCTGACATAATTAAGTTAAACAAGCGGCGGGGAGTGCGTCGGAGGAAATTCAATTAAATTAAAGCGAAATGTTTAACGAGACTTGTGACAACACAGCCAGCAGGGCGGGGTCGGGGTAGGTTGCTAGGGGTAGGTTGCTAGCAACGTGCAACGTGCAACAGTTGCACAAGCATTTAGATAGTTCCCAGGATAACAGCGGCAACTGGAACTGGAACTGAAACGGGTACCGTGACAGGTCGAAACCAAAAGCAGGTAGATTTCCCAAACGAACCCAAGATCTGCCGGCATTATGCGGCACGAATTCCTGTATACATTGCGCTGGGACAAAAGGGATCTCATCTCGGGACTCGGGACTCGGGAGTCGGGACTCGGGGACTCCTTTTCTATGGGTTCCGGCTCAAGTGGTGCACCCGCTGAGTGAGTCGGGTTAAAAGGGCAGGCATGCTGCATAGTGCGCAATGCCAACCATCGATCAACCCTCGCACTTGTCGCACCAAAACAACAGTACCGTCACATTTATGGCCAGCGTTTTAGTTGAAAAAATAAATTATGTAACCGGCTGATGGCTTCTTCTTTTTTACTGTGGCAGCTTGTCTTGTTTGTTTGTTTGTTGGTTTTCCTTTAAACGCCTCACTTTTCGCCGTGTTTTTGCTTTTCTTTTGACGGCTTTCCAGTTGGCAAGTCGCTTATGTCATCCCCTTGGAGCCAAGGTGACACATTTGCACGCCGCGGCGTCTTGTTAACGCATTGAGGCGTTTTCTTTTGGCTCATTATGCCCCGAAATTGGCTTAATTTGCACGATATCAATCAAGCGCAGCCCATCACTTTCTCAGCGAATTAAAGGTGGAAACTCCAAACTTTCTGGAAATCCATTTCATTAGTCGTCTGCCTGTCCTGCGGATCTCGGCCTAATCCCCCGCTTGCCAGATTAGTCACAAAATCCCCGCAACCGGCTTCCAGGAATGGATCTGCCAGCGTGCCATGGATCTTTTTGGTAAGCCTAGTTGGCTTGTTGTAAGCTACTATACATTCGTCTCTTGAGGCATTTCCAGAACCTTTCTTTTTCCCCCGTTTCATTTAATTTTACTGCATGCCCCGTTGCACGCCACTTGACCGAGTGCTTCATTTCGGTTTTCCTCCGCAGAGAGAGACAATTAAAAAAGTGCGCCTACAACAGACAATTGCCTCGCTTTTGTGGCTTTTTTGTCAACTGCTGCTGCAGTCGCGTTTTAATTTCTTACTTTTCCCGGTAACCGGCAGACCTGGGCGGGGGCAAAGGTTGTGCGTTTTTTATGCCTCTTTTTTTTGTTTTTTTTTTTTGTATTTTTGTTGCTGCTGCAGGCAATGTGACAGCAATTCATTGCGGCCCAGAGATTCGGAAAACACTGTTTACGGCCATGCTTCTTGCGGTTGAGTTTTTTCGGTGACAGTGTTCTGGTTGACCCCCGGTGACCTCGTTGCAGGTACACGCAAAGAAATGCCAAAGAAATGGCTTCCCCACCAAAATCAATCGGAATCGCGAGGGGGGAGAACTTCGGAATACAATTGAACATTTGGCAGGGACTTTTCGTAGTGTAAGATCTTGGGGATATAAGCTTGTGGCATGCAAGATAGCATCTCTTACCTTGCAGGTCTGAAAGAATGCGCCAATATTGTTTTTGGCATTGATTGTTGCATTTTGGGCAATCGTCAATTGCTGCTGCGGCGGCTGCTGCTGCTGCTGCTGGGCCAGTGGGGCATGTGGCAGTGCCGTCTTGATGGCCACCGTATCCATATTGAACAGAGTTTCGTTGGGTTCTCCGAACCAGCAAAAAATTGTTTACGTTTCCCCTTTAGGTCAGCACATGGTTGTTGTGTGTGCGTTGTTTTTTTTTTGTTTAGCTGTTCCTGCCACTTCCGCACACTCGAGAAGACGACGACGCGCCGAAAAGGGAAGTTGCCACAACCCTTCTTCGCTTTTTGTTCGCCGCTGCGGCAAAGTTCTTGGGCAACGTCTTTATTTGAGTTTTTCTCGTACTTTTCGCACCTGTTGGCGTTCACTTTGGCTTTTTCCCCTTAACTTGGTTTCCTCCAAACTGTTGTTGTTTGTAGAAGCTCTTTGGGCTTTAATGTCACGCCAGTTTCTATCTAGTTTTTGTTTTCCACACTTTGATTCAATCACTTTTCGGTGTTTTTTGTTTCAATGCCGAACAATGCCAGGCCCACAAAATACAGTTTTTTGTTTCTCCGGGCGCATTGAGTGCACAGTAAAAAAAATGAAGATAATTGTTTTGTTTTGTTTTGTTTCTCGAGGGGCAGCGACGGCGACTGCGACGCTGACGGAGCCGCGGACGGTACGTCTGACGTTGTGGAGAGCGGCCTGAGACTAAAACTCCAAACAAGACGGAACCAGCGCGGCAACCACAATTTCCCTGCCCTGCCTGAGCCCGAGTTCGAAAAGCGCGCACGTGAGCGGGAATTTCCCCGCCCGGCCGCGGGACATTTTGAGCCCGGGTT
>JAJJHQ010010246.1:1076977-1107053 GCA_021223825.1 Drosophila ironensis
TAAAAGTGACGACCTTTCCGCCCGAGGGCGGAATAAACTGTGAGGATTGAATGCCTGGCTGTTCAGAGGTAAACCCAATCGCCTGTAGAAACGCAGTTGTCGAATTTTAGCCCCTTTTGCGATTGGAGCACTCGTTCACATTATTTTGGCAATTTAAAGTTTTTTAAAGTTTTTTCGACAACTTTTTTCCATATATCGGTCAAATGTTGTCCGAATTCAGGGATCCACATCTTAAACTCTTCGTAGGGAGTCCAATTATTGATCCATATCACTATGCCGTTGCCTTGCCCATAACTTCTATATTTATTATCCGATATGGATACATTTTGGCCGCTAGTTTTTTAATAGCAAATATGCTGATTAAAAAAATGTATTGATTCGTAAGCTTGTAAGATTCAGCGAATCTATTGTACATGGTAGGTAACTCGTTGTCGAGAAATCTCGACTACGGTGTTTCTACCTGTTTGTAATTCTCTGGATCAACACTGCCAATATCTGAAGCCAGTGACAACCAGTTGCGTAATAGCAGCAAAATTGAGGCAAAATTATGTCTCTAGCTTTTACAATTTCTGAGATATAGATTTTTTTGCAAATACGAAGGCGGAAAGGCCCGTGTCAAAAATTTGTAATAAACTCGACCTGCGTACACATAAAATGGACCTAAAGCAAAAAGAATTACACCTCTAGCTCTCACCATTCCCTAGAACGACGTGTCCATATACACAGACGGACAGACAGACGGAGAGACAAACGGACAGACAGACGGACATGGCTAGATCGACTCGGCTTTTAATCCTGATCAAAAATATATATACTTTAAAGGGTCGGTAACGCTTCCTTCCCCCTGTACATTTGTACAATATTAATATACCATTTATACCATAAGGTATGTACATGGTGTAAAAAGCAATTTGTCGCACCAGAAAATTACTTCACATTAGACCTGCTTGATTAGATGGTAAATAAAAAATCGAGGCTCCAATCAGGGAGTCATCTCCAGATTCCTGATTTCCATTGGTTTTGATAATTATAAAAAAAAGGGTAAAGTAAAAAGTTTCTTGTAAAAAAAAAGAGACGAAGGTGCCATTACTGTTTGTCACTCACTATTCCATATTTTTTAATAAAAAAAAAATATATATAGAAAAAAATAAATAAAAGCGGAGACCAAATACACAAATGTACGCGAGCCCTTGGATGGAATAAAATTAAAAATGTACAATTTGCAATTGTTTATTAAAAAAAAATCGGCAAAAAAAGGGGAAAAAATAACCCGAGGATCGGCAATACTGACGATTCCTTAGATGGTGAAAAAAACAAACGAGTAAAAAAAAATAATAAAATAAACTAAATATTAAGTAAAAGTGACGACCTTTCCGCCCGAGGGCGGAATAAACTGTGAGGATTGAATGCCTGGCTGTTCAGAGGTAAACCCAATCGCCTGTAGAAACGCAGTTTTCGAATTTTAGCCCCTTTTGCGATTGGAGCACTCGTTCACATTATTTTGGCAATTTAAGGCTTTTTAAAGTTTTTTCGACAACTTTTTTCCATATATCGGTCAAATGTTGTCCGAATTCAGGGATCCACATCTTAAACTCTTCGTAGGGAGTCCAATTATTGATCCATATCACTATGCCGTTGCCGTGCCCATATCTCCTATATTTATTATCCGATATGGATAATACATTTTGTCCGCTAGTTTTTTAATATTTATTTTTCGTGTCACGAAAGCAAATATTCTGATTAAAAGTTGATTGATTCGTAAGCTTGTAAGATTAAGCGAATCTATAGTACATGGTAGGTATCTCGTTGTCGAGAAATCTCGACTACGGCGTTCCTATTTGTTTTTGTTTGGTTTGGTTGGGTTTTCCGCGCTGGGCTTGTTTGTGTTTTCCTTGGGCGAGTTGCTGTGGCACGTTCGCCGATCGCTAGATACTCGCATGCAGCTCGTTGTGTCCATTTGTTTGTTTGTTTTGGTCTGGTTTTGGCGCGTGTGCAACTGTACCAAGATCAACAGCGCTGTGCAACTGCCACGGCTTGCACTCAATCGTGGCAGCAATTAATAATAGCCGACTGTACTCGTACTCCCTTTCTCTGTGTCTTCTCGCACTCTCTGGAGACACAAGCGGCGTGTAGTAAGTTGCTGCCACTGCTGATGCTGCTGATGCTGCAGTGTTGCAGCAGCCAATCGCTAATTTATGTTTGACTCGTGCCCAAGTCAACAACTAAAGACCTGGCCAAGAGTGAAAGATAAGTTGCCGGGGCCAGTTGCTCAGCCCCAGCCCCAGACTCAGCCTGAGCCTCCTCCTCCTTCTCCGCCATCCAGTTTGGCAGCGTCATCCAAGTCAATGGGGTTTGTATCCCCCCGAACGCATCAGCGATCGTGCTCCCAGGAATGTGATTGCCGATCAAATTACGAGAAGAAAACGCAAACAGAATCAGGCAATCAGAAAGCGAATCAGCGGACTGGATGGATGCCCCAAGAGGTATCCTTTGTTCTCTGGCTAATCCGATGGGATTAGACTCATCGCCAAACAAAAGATCTGTGCGCAACAAAAGGAGTTGGATCCTCTTTCAAGGGCATTAGGAACCCTCAAGCCGATAGTCTTATAAATCCCATTAGGATCCGAGGATTCCAAGTCACCAATTTCAACGGGTTTATTTGACTGAACACGAACCTCGGTACAAACACTAAAGCTTGACGTAGAAAATATGCAATCAGAACGAAAGGCCTTTCACCGGGTTTCGTTGTTTTCTGGTATTTTACCTCGTATGCCCCATCGCACACTTGCAGCGATCCTGCTGGCTAATTGCGAGGCTAATCAAATGCTCCAAGGCGAGTCAATTAACAGATTGTCCGTGATCTGGGGCCCCAATGAGGATCGCATCTGCGGTGGAGTGACAATTTTTACCTGGTATCGAAACGAAACGAATCGAATCGCAGGGAGAGGGAGCTCCCACCAAGGGGGCCATCGCGTTCTCCGCTTTCGGGTGCAGCTGGCGAACCGGTTTGGCGCGTGCCTCGGCTCCAGCTTCTCCTCTGGCTTGAATTTTTGCACAAATGAATTAATTAAATGCGACTGCGACGACGACGACAACGCCGACGACGGCGACGAGGAGATATGCCCAGAACAGCTGCAGAGGCAGCTGTCACCTTTGCTTGATCCCTGCTAGAAGTACTCCTTGCCCAGGCGAGTACGCTCGTCGGGCTTTCGCCGGTTGGTCACCCCCTCCGACTCGTCCATCATGTTCTCCAGCATGCGCTCCTGGCGCGGATTCAGCGCCGCCAAGTAGATGTCCCTGGTCGCCCGAAACTTGCCGCAGTTGGTGAAGTGCTCGTTCTCCAGCCGCACATAGTTCCAGATAAACCTTCTGGGGGCAACTCCAGGCGTTTTAGTACTCGATCTTAGCCCGCTGCCCGGTTGCCCGGCCATTTCTCTCACCTGGTGATCTCCAGCAGACTGCTGACCGTGCGCATGTTGTACGGCGTCACCAGGTTGTGGTAGACCACCACAAACTCTATGGCCCAGACCAGGCGCAGCACCAGATTCTCGAGCATCACGAAATAGTAGAAGCCCAGCGGATAGACGAGCTGCTCGCGCAGCAGGAACCGCTCGCGCCGGAAGATGCGGAGCAGGCCAAAGTCCCGGATGATGTCCCACCCGTAGCAATAAACGGTGGACACCAGGCTGCTGGCGATGAAGAGCCAGGTGAAGGGATTCGAGAACGTGTTGGCGTACTTATCTGCGGGCGGGAGGGGGTCGGTCGATCAGTGGGGACTGGGTCAGGGCGAGGGAAATGCTAAATGCTAAACCGTCGGGGCGCACCGTCCGAGTTGAAGCGCAGGGTGGAGAAGAACACCACAAAGAACGTGGTCGAGTACTTGCAGGCGTTGATCAGGTAGCTTATGGACTTGGAGCCGCTGTCCCGGAAGCGGCGCAGGCACTGCGCGAACCGGAACCACGCCGGCAGGGCGCTCGATATTGGCACAAAGAAGTCGGGGTTGAAGCAGTTGGCCATCTTGTCGACGCGGTGCCAGCTGGTGGCAAAGAAGCGCACAATATAGTAGTGGTCCACCATGCAGGTGACCAGCGAGTTCATCTGATCGCCCATCCAGAAGTCCGCAAAGCCCACGTAGTGCAGCGGGGCGGTGACCACCCGGCCCACCAGCTTAATCGTCCACCAGCGGGCCGGCCAGTTCAGGATCGGCATCGGCACCACCAGCATCAGCAGCATTGTCAGGATGAGGGCCAGCGGGAAGAAGAACGGGTCCGACACTAGAATCAGATCGTGCATCAGGAAGCCCAGCATCGAGAGGGCCCACAGGATGCCGAACGTGCAGGCAATCTCCAGGAAGGTGGCCGGCATCAGGTGGCTCCGCGGGTCGATCTCGAAGATGAGCACATGGTTCACGCCCGCCTGCTGCCACCCGGCCACGTTGGCGGCCATAAAGAAGTTGAAGATCACCCAGGTGAAGGGTCCGCGGTATAGGCGCGTGAACCCCAACAAATTGTCGTCACAGGGCGGTCGTTTCCAATCTAAACAAAGGCGGGGTAGGTCACATTCTTGAGGAGGAGCAAAGGTAAAGGCGCCCTCCCATGTCCAGGGTTGGGGTAATACAATTAGGCAAGAATCTCATTAAGCAAGCCCTCAAAAGCACTACAAAATCCAGGAAGAAGCTTAGACAACTCCGCGAGGGAACTAGGAAATCAAACTCCCAAATTTTGCCCAACAAACAGAGGAAAACCGATATGGTTTAGTGGGCCAAAGTTCCACCATCGAAAAGCCCCTAATCTCAAGAGAATCTCAACTGGACACTGGAGGTGGCAGAGGTAGTGAGGAAGCCAATAGAATACCTACAAATAATTATGGTGGTCAGCAGCAGCATGATCAGCATCCCCAAGGCCAGGCCCGCCCGAAAGACCATATAGGGAGGCGTGGGCTGCCCGAGAGGAGGCACCCGGAGCCGGGCCATCGCCACGGAGCGATCCCCGCCGGCCAGGTGGGCGGTATACAGGTCCTCCACCTCGGTAATCATGCGGTGCAGAAACGCGCTCTCCGTGAAAGTGGCATCGACTATGTTGGCCTCGAACCAAGCGCTGCCGGCCGTGGAGCGCAGATTCTTGTCGTACTTCTTGCAGATCTTGCGGAAGCCCGTCTCGTTGAGCGACTGGTAGTTGTGGATCAACACCAGGCTCAGGTAGAACTCGCTGTAGGAGTTGCGCAACTGGCGCTGGGTCATACGCTTGCTGCTCCGCCCGGTGGACGGCATGTGCAGCTGGTTGGAGATCGTGCCCTGGGTATCTTGCCGCTGGAAGGAGAGCAGGGAGAGCTCGCTGGCCGTGTGGCCAGCCATGCGGCAGGAGGCCAGCAACTGGAGCTTCAGGGTGGCGTGCTTGCGTCGCGCCTCCGACAGCTTCTCCACGAAGAAGTTGTTCACCCGCACCAGCTCGTTGTTGCACTCGTTGAAGAAGGTCTCCTCAAAGGCCCTGTAGTAGGCCTCCATCTCGTATTCCGTCGCCGGAGGGGAGATGGGCGCCCGGTCCACGCCCCTTTTGATCAGCACCTTGAGGTCCTTGGGGGAGGTGTAAGGAAAGCACTGGTGCAGGAAACTGGGATGCGATCAGCTTACCGCATAGCGCATGTACTGCTCCCGCCACTCGATCGTCAGATGCGTCTCAAAGGTCTTGCCGAACTTCATCGCGGATCAGGACTCCTGTTCGGTTACCAGTTCGGATTCGGATTCGGATTCGGTTTCTGTATCTGTTTCGAGGCACTCACGGCCCCAGGGGCGTAGAGGCTGCTCTACGGCTGACTAGCTGGCAGAATTCTGACATTCTTCTCCCGGCAGTACCCCCAAGATTTGAGTCGAACTTAGTCTAAAAGCCTTACCTTACGATCGAACAGTCGCACAGGGGCAATATATGTAGGAGTTAAGGTCTTAAACAAACATACCTGCAAGGAAAACAGAGAAAATAAATTAGCTAATGGGTATTACACATACCAGGCACTATAAATTACTGATATCCGCAAATTTTATGAGACAAAAGCTTCAAAAAATTGTAGGGGATATTCAAGAACTTACTCTAGAAGAAACTTCTTAGGTGTACTCGTAAAAATCTGATTTGAAAATGCATTTCTTGGTTCATGGATACAAAATATTGCAAATCTTGAAACTGAATACGCAGATCGGTGCCTTTGCTTATGCAGTTTGGCATATGTTTATAAACATTCACTCAAATGCTTCCAAATCTTGTAAGGGAACACTCAACCGTGAAGAAATATCGTATTTGGATACGCATAATCAAAATAATGCAAATCTTGAAACTAAACACCCAGACTGGGTGTCTGTTTATGCATTATTGCATATGTTTTATAAACATGTTTTGAAACGATTGCGATTCTTGTAACTGAATACCCAGCACTTAATGTGACGTGTTTATTTATCTTCGAACTTCCTTCGCCGCCCCTTGGAAGCCTCTTTTGTTTGCTCGTGAGTCACTTCCGCGATCTGATTATGCGTTCGCACGCTGTTCCTCTGGGTCGCCGGTCTTTGCGGAGCTCTTCTTCCGGAGTGGGCAGAACGCAGAACGCAGCACCCAGAACCCAGCCATCCGTCCAACTGGAAGGTGTGCGAGCCCCTGAGTCACAGCTCACGCAGAGTTCCCGTTCAGCGAACCGAAATTGCAGCAATGGCCCGCTTATCGCTGACTTCCGATTAGGGGTGGAAAATATAAACTTAATAAACTTAAGGATATGCCAAATGGAAAAAAAAATAAAATAAATAAATAAGAAAAGCAAAAAAAAACTTTTGGGCTCGTCCGGGAGTTGAACCCGGGACCTCTCGCACCCGAAGCGAGAATCATACCCCTAGACCAACGAGCCGATGTGAAAGTGGCTGGCCAAATTGTGAATATGACTCGTTGGTCGCCTCGCTTCGGTTCGCTTTGCCATGCCTATTTTTAGCCTCTAAGCCGTTTGCCAAATTTGCCTCGAAGAACAATCTGCCGCCTGCCCTCAGAAGAATCTGCCATCGCCCAGAAGACTCTTCTTTTTGGGTGCTCGAGGGTGACGATCAGTCTACGACGACGAAGTGCCGCTAGAATGGCAACCGCAAAGCCGAGCAAAAAATAATTCCCAAGAGTGCCTCAATTTTGCTGCTATTACGCAACTGGTTGTCACTGGCTTCAGATATTGGCAGTGTTGATCCAGAGAATTACAAACAGGTAGAAACACCGTAGTCGAGATTTCTCGACAACGAGTTACCTACCATGTACAATAGATTCGTTGGATCTTACAAGCTTACGAATCAATACATTTTTTTAATCAGCATATTTGCTATTAAAAAACTAGCGGCCAAAATGTATCCATATCGGATAATAAATATAGAAGTTATGGGCAAGGCAACGGCATAGTGATATGGATCAATAATTGGACTCCCTACGAAGAGTTTAAGATGTGGATCCCTGAATTCGGACAACATTTGACCGATATATGGAAAAAAGTTGTCGAAAAAACTTTAAAAAACTTTAAATTGCCAAAATAATGTGAACGAGTGCTCCAATCGCAAAAGGGGCTAAAATTCGACAACTGCGTTTCTACAGGCGATTGGGTTTACCTCTGAACAGCCAGGCATTCAATCCTCACAGTTTATTCCGCCCTCGGGCGGAAAGGTCGTCACTTTTACTTAATATTTAGTTTATTTTATTATTTTTTTTTACTCGTTTGTTTTTTTCACCATCTAAGGAATCGTCAGTATTGCCGATCCTCGGGTTATTTTTTCCCCTTTTTTTGCCGATTTTTTTTTAATAAACAATTGCAAATTGTACATTTTTAATTTTATTCCATCCAAGGGCTCGCGTACATTTGTGTATTTGGTCTCCGCTTTTATTTATTTTTTTCTATATATATTTTTTTTTTATTAAAAAATATGGAATAGTGAGTGACAAACAGTAATGGCACCTTCGTCTCTTTTTTTTTACAAGAAACTTTTTACTTTACCCTTTTTTTTATAATTATCAAAACCAATGGAAATCAGGAATCTGGAGATGACTCCCTGATTGGAGCCTCGATTTTTTATTTACCATCTAATCAAGCAGGTCTAATGTGAAGTAATTTTCTGGTGCGACAAATTGCTTTTTACACCATGTACATACCTTATGGTATAAATGGTATATTAATATTGTACAAATGTACAGGGGGAAGGAAGCGTTACCGACCCTTTAAAGTATATATATTTTTGATCAGGATTAAAAGCCGAGTCGATCTAGCCATGTCCGTCTGTCTGTCCGTTTGTCTCTCCGTCTGTCTGTCCGTCTGTGTATATGGACACGTCGTTCTAGGGAATGGTGAGAGCTAGAGGTGTAATTCTTTTTGCTTTAGGTCCATTTTATGTGTACGCAGGTCGAGTTTATTACAAATTTTTGACACGGGCCTTTCCGCCTTCGTATTTGCAAAAAAATCTATATCTCAGAAATTGTAAAAGCTAGAGACATAATTTTGCCTCAATTTTGCTGCTATTACGCAACTGGTTGTCACTGGCTTCAGATATTGGCAGTGTTGATCCAGAGAATTACAAACAGGTAGAAACACCGTAGTCGAGATTTCTCGACAACGAGTTACCTACCATGTACAATAGATTCGCTGAATCTTACAAGCTTACGAATCAATACATTTTTTTAATCAGCATATTTGCTATTAAAAAACTAGCGGCCAAAATGTATCCATATCGGATAATAAATATAGAAGTTATGGGCAAGGCAACGGCATAGTGATATGGATCAATAATTGGACTCCCTACGAAGAGTTTAAGATGTGGATCCCTGAATTCGGACAACATTTGACCGATATATGGAAAAAAGTTGTCGAAAAAACTTTAAAAAACTTTAAATTGCCAAAATAATGTGAACGAGTGCTCCAATCGCAAAAGGGGCTAAAATTCGACAACTGCGTTTCTACAGGCGATTGGGTTTACCTCTGAACAGCCAGGCATTCAATCCTCACAGTTTATTCCGCCCTCGGGCGGAAAGGTCGTCACTTTTACTTAATATTTAGTTTATTTTATTATTTTTTTTTACTCGTTTGTTTTTTTCACCATCTAAGGAATCGTCAGTATTGCCGATCCTCGGGTTATTTTTTCCCCTTTTTTTGCCGATTTTTTTTTAATAAACAATTGCAAATTGTACATTTTTAATTTTATTCCATCCAAGGGCTCGCGTACATTTGTGTATTTGGTCTCCGCTTTTATTTATTTTTTTCTATATATATTTTTTTTTTATTAAAAAATATGGAATAGTGAGTGACAAACAGTAATGGCACCTTCGTCTCTTTTTTTTTACAAGAAACTTTTTACTTTACCCTTTTTTTTATAATTATCAAAACCAATGGAAATCAGGAATCTGGAGATGAGTCCCTGATTGGAGCCTCGATTTTTTATTTACCATCTAATCTGGGCTAATTTTCTGATGCGAAGAATTGCTGTTTATACCATGTACATACCTTAAGGTACAAATGGTATATTAAAAGTGTACAAATGTACAGGTGGAAGGAAGCGTTTCCGACCCTATAAAGTATATATATTCTTGATCAGCAACAGCCAAGTCGATCGAGCCATTTCCGTTTGTCCGTCCGCCTTAATATACCATTTGTAACATAAGGTACATGGTATAAAAAGAAACTCAAATGACAAATAATTGCTTCACATTGGGAAATTTTAACAAAATATACCGATATCATGATGTACTTGTAGTATTTAGTATTGCAAATACAATATTTCACTTGTAGCTGCTTGGAGCATACAGAGGATTACTCAAATCCTAAGATACAAATCTTAAATGTTATGTAACTGACAATTATTGTATCTCTGTTGTAAGCAGCTTTTGTCACTTGGAAATACTTAGGATTTTAATGCGAAGATTACCTCAAAACAGTAATTCTGAAAGCCGATTAAGAAATAATGCAAATAAATAGACCTATAGAGATTACCGTCAACAAGTATTGAAGATCAAAGCAAATCTTCTGCATGATAAGTATAAAAAATTGTTTTAAATATTAAAGCTACATTTTGCTTGTAGAGGAATTTAAATTCTTGAAAACATTAAAAATGGTAACCCAAGTTTAGATTAATGATTTCGGAATTCTGCGTGTAGCCATAATTTATTACCCGGCAGGGCTGTGAAACAATTAATTGACAGAAAAACGGCAGCCACCACAAAATCAATTTGTTATTTTGCTTCTTTTTTTTCATTTTAATTCGCTGCTGCTGCTGTTGTTGTTGTAGAATTTAACCCAAAGCTTTTTCAAAGCTAATACACTATGATTGGGGTCACAGGGTAGCGCCCAATTGGAATTCAAAATTCGTAATTAATTAGCAGCCGGGGCGAGGCCTGGAGCCGGACAAATTGTTCGGGGGATTGGCCAGAGACATGGTAATACTATATTATACTATACGAGTATTATATTGATTTCATGCAACAACAGGAAATTATTCTTGGCCAATTCGAAATTAAATTTAATCAACGGCAGTGCCACATGTTAATGGTAATAATCCAATTGCCGGCCATCAAATTACAGACCCTGCCCTGGCATCATTAATGTAATGATTTCAGGAATTATTTGCATTAGGAGATAATCTGCAGGGACAATAGAGGAAGCGGCTGCCCGCTTCGGAGGCGGAACCCTTCGATACCGGCCAGAAAATCCAGTTGCCAGTGGAACGAACGATCACCTGTAATTTTCGCAATCAATCAATTAGAGGGGACGATCGCTTCCTCCGCGATTTGTGGCGCCCCAAACGGAAGCCACTCGGTCACCTGCCACTCGGCGGGCACAACAACATCCGATCGGTCATGGTCCCAGTGCAAAGACTGTGTCTTTGTCGCAGCTCCACTGCCACCAGACCGACCCACCCAATGGCCGCTTCCGTTTTGATTGACGACGATCTTCGTCGATCTAGAAGCGGATCGCCTCGCCTCGCCTCGACTCCGATCGGATCGGATCGGATCGCACTTGTGCAACTTCCGCGCTCCAATTGTGCAAATTATGGCATCGGTGACGTGCAATTACGAATGTCAGTGCCTCGCCAATTGCCAATTGCCCATTGTCAATTACCAATTGGCCATTGGCAGTGCGTAATTGGCTAATTGAAACGCCAGACGATCGAGCGATGCATGTAATGGATATGAGCGAACGCCGATCTCCATCCGATCTCCATCCGATCTTCATCCATCTTCGCATCGCCCTCATCAATCATCCGATTTCCCCCCGAAAATGTAAGCAGCTTAGCTGGAATCCGACTCGGAATTTATGTCCGAATCTCAATCTGAATGTGAGTCTGCGTCTCAGGTCTCAGGTCTCAGTTCAAATTTTCCAGGGTGGTCCCCTCGAACAGCATAGGCCCCAGGGCTGTGGGTGGCTCTAACCGAAATGCTGGCTAATGATTCTTCTAGCCCCAGCTCCAGACCACACCGCCTCTCCAGTTCTCCGTTGCCCGGGGCCTTTCTCGGCCGCGCATTTCCCCGAAAGCAATGCGGGATCATTGGGGGGGGGAGAGCACAGCAAGTTATTTGAAATCTAGAGCAGGAGCTGGCGAATTATTTGCCTTTCAGGTGTACAGTGATCTTGTGGTTGAGGTTGCCGAGCTACAGAGCTTCAACACACATTAATTTTTATGATCTTAATAAAATAACACACCTTTGTAGAAGTTTTTAAGGGAGAACGTGAGGAAAAATCAAAGATGGTTGAGGTTGCAGAATTATAAACCTTTGGTGAAGTTTTTATCGAAGAACATGAGGAAAAACCAAAGATGTCGTGTGGTAACAGAGCATTAAACCTTTAAAGCAGCGGTGGGCAGACCATAGCTTATTCGGCTCCCAGTGCTACCAAAAACAAAAAGCTGTGAATGTCTCGAACAAAAGGGAATCAAAAGGGAAACATGTGTAGGGGAGATGCAACTAAGCCTAATGTACTGTATTCCCTACTACCTCTATTTGATCGGTACTTCTTGGTAGCAGTTTTTAGTAAACTTAGAGACCACTGTACCTACGAACAACCTGTTGCCGAGCTCGGCTCTGATTAGGTGACCAAAGTGGTCGAAGGCCCGCAAATGGAAATTGAAAAGGCGAACCAAAATCGCCAGTCGGCCGGCTGGCAAAGAAAAAGAATTTGGTGCAGAGCAGAGTGACAGGAAATGGGCATTACAATTACGCGCATAGCCATTACAATTACCACCGAAAAAATACGGACAAAAAACGCCACTAAAAACGAAAATAACAACAAACAAGCTGACGCGTTGGAGAAATGGAAGAGAATTTCTAATCTCGCCGCCGAGGTGGACGCTTTCACCTTTATCTCGCCCGAATTTCGGGTTTGGAGATTCCAGCTCCGGTTCGGGCAGCGGCCAAATTAAAAACAAAATATAAACACAAGCGCGCTGGCCGCGGAAATGTAAATGGAAATGGAAATGTAAACGCCGTGTAAATACAAAGCGGCGAGCGCACTAATTGAAAATGCAACATCCACAACAATGTCTTTTTCTTGTTTTTTCCAGCGGAAGTGCAGCGCGCGCGCTTGGACTGCAATCGATTTTGGTTGCCTGGTGAGGTGAGGTGATTGATTGTGTCTCAATTAGAGGAAAATCGAATGGGAAAACAAACTGGAACTCAAAGGCAAGGCAAGCTGGGCCCTCGTTCGATTTTGGGACACATTCGGACACCATCAATCGATTAGCTAATGAGCTGCAAGCGGGCTAACAAATGCAAATGGTACCTCTATATCGAGCGAGCTGGGCCACCGAAAATCAACAAAAATTGGGCAACAAATGGACCAAGATGAGCCAGCCAAGTTGGTGGGAAAATGGTTGTGAAACCTGAGCCGGCCAACGGGCAAGCGAAGGCGGAAGTACTATAGGTGCTAGAATTGTAAAAACACAGCTAATGCCAGTGCTTTGAAAGTGCACGCACATTAGCTTTGGTTTCATAAAGCTCGTGGGCACTTTCACCCACGGAATGAAGGCAACGCCCCTCGCACCATAATGCGCGCTTATTGCAAAGAAATATGTATGTGAAACGGGTGTTTTGCCAAACCAAATCAATGAATAAAAACCACTCTCGAGTTGTAATTGAACATTGTTTCATAGGAATGGCATGCCAATTTCTTTAGTTTGTGACTGATTTTGCATTCTTACCGAAGGCGGGCTTGGGGGACCCTGAATATTTTCACGACTTCAATGGCTTTTGGCTGTTAATTGGTGTTCGCAACTCATCAATTGCTCGGGCAAACAAGCCACAAAGCCCCACAAATAATGACAAACTTTATTCAAATTTAAATTTGGTAATTGTAAATGAGCCCGGCGTGTGTGAATTTTTGTTGGACAGCAATCATCATGGTCAGCATTGTCTTGTTTCAGGGCCGACAAGGCGAGGGTGCTGCTGCTGGTGGTAACAGTTTCAGGCAACCAAAAGCAACCAAAAAGCTGGTTGAAAAATCGAAAAGTGGGGGGCTACACCCGCATCGCGTCTTCAATCTTGTTTCGGTAATTGTGGCAACAACAACGGCGACGCACAAGGCAGCGCAACAGCTTGTTCCAAGCCTTTCGAAAGTTGTCCATGTTGTCCATGTTCAATGAACCTTTCAAACTGTTACCATTTCGCCTTGTCGAGTTCGTGTCCCAAGTCTTTCGTTCGTGTCCATCGAAATTGAATTTCTGTGGAAATGGTCCCACAAATGGACATGTAAACGCTTCCAAGGCTCAACGGTAGCCCCGAGTATTAGAAATTACCCATCCGGCCTACCTCCACACTCACTTTATGTCTCAATTAGTATCTCCCGTACCCGGTACCCGGCTAATGAAGCTGCCCGCCCGTAGAGGAGAACCAGGAATACAAATTCTGATTGCAATCCCATTTCGGGGCTACTTTGTAGTTCTCATGCATATTAAACGAAACGCGCAGAGCTAACTGCCTTCACATCCTCGAAAATTCGTTGAAAACCCAACCAAACTTTAAGAGACTCTTTCAGGTAAGACTCTTTCAGGTTCAACCCCAAATCGAGCTGCGAGTTGCTGTTTGCACTTTGTTAAATTGGGCATGGCCAAGGAGTCTTCCGAGTAGACGTTCTTCAGCAAGAAGAACTCTTCTTTTCACAGGCAGCGCCTTCGAGCGGAACCGTCTTGAGTCACTTTTTCCTGTCTGCTCTGCTGGCTTATATACCTACTATATTCTCCTACCCTGACCATCTTTTTGTACATTATTTTGGCAGCTGCCTAGGGGGAGCACCTGTGCCGGGGATGACTATGTTTTTGGCCAGCTTTGGCACACGCACTGGCCACCAAACTCAACTTTTCTCACATTCTTAATGACAGGCGGGCAAAGAAATCGTCATCATTTGCTTTTGGCCATAAATATCAAATTCATATTAGCTGCCAACCAAGTGGAACTGCCGCCGAAGCCCCGCCGCCGTTTGTTTGGCTTATCGTGTGAACTAATCTGGTAATGGGGAGGTGTACCATCGGGCCGGGCCAAGGGCCGAGGGCCGAGGGCCGAGGGAACCGTAGCTGTGAAATGATGTGCAAGTGTCTATGAGCATAATACCTCCTCCTCCTCCTTACCCCGCTCCGGGAACCCGTCGAACGAAACAAAACCGGGTACGCGACGAGTATCATGGACCGATTGTTGACCGAGCCTCTCCGCTGAAATTGAAGCCCAGGAAGAAATGGTGCGACTACTTTATTACACCACTCGGCACCGCAAAGCCAATGCCAGGGGCCGAGAGATCCCGCCGTCTTGAGACGCCGACACATGGAGTTGCTTTTTGTCGCCGAGGGTCTCCGGCTCTCGGTTGCAGTTGAGTGCCCCCGACTTCTTCTTATACTCGTAGTATTCCAGTTGATTCTTGGCAGGGCCCTTGTGGCAAAAGAAACACATTAAAAGCATATCAAGTGAAATCATCGGCGTGTTCTCAGCGTTTGTCAGTGGCAGCTTGCAGGTTGCACGTTGCAGGTTGCCGGTTACAGGTTGCAGGTTGTACACCGTTTTCCAATTGCCAGTTATTGCGGAAACACTGGCCAGCAAAAAAAAAAACGGAGTGTATAGTATCTTCCCCTGCAATTTGTTTATATTTTGATACTGCTCCCGAAAAAACAAGGCAGACCAATTTGGTAGATACTTTCCTCAAACAATCAACTGGCATTGTCTTCTCGCATTGCGAGTGACAGTGAAAAGACAGAGATCTCGGCTAGACAACAATGGATCTGATGGATGGATGTAACCCAAATCGAAGCTGGCAACTGTCAACAGATGTTTTGGGCTTGGCCCACGCCATTTGGCCACATTTGATTGCCATTGTCTTGCGTTGATTTGTTTCCATTACGTGGCCGCGAGGGTGTGGGCATATTCCCGGCTCTTTCGAGCCAATTCTTTTCAATTCAATTGAGAATACTTGGGCCTGGAAGCTTACCATAATCTGGACAATTTAAATAAATGCTAGAACCAATTTTTAGCAGACTTCTCAGGGTAGCCATTCAAGAGGTTGGAGGCTTGAAAACTGATTAATCTCCTCACACATTTCGTGTCGCCCGATGCCACGCCTTGGCTTTCGTATGTGGCAACTTACATATAAAAAATCACAAACAAAAAAAAAAGCTGGCAACAACAGAGGCACAACCAATGTTGGTTGCCTGAAATAAAACAGAAATAAGAGCACATGCCGACCGTGCAATTAGTTTAATGTTAGTGGCCGCACCTTTGCGCCAGCCTCGCCTCCCGATCTGCGATCTCTGCGCTGCGATTGCCATATCCCCGATACCCTCGATCCGATCCCGCTTTCCCGATTCAGCTACCGAGAGGTGTCTAGCGTCGCAGTGAGTCACGGGGATCGAGATTTATCCAATCGATAATCGAGCAGGCGTCCATTATCGATGCCAAATCCTTAAAGAGGCGATCATGTTGAACACTTTGATTTATGTTTCAATTTCAGTTGCACGCCAAGCGGCATAGAATTTGGGCGGACCTTACTTCATACAGTCGAAACATGCACGATCTTCAAGAAGTGTTTTTTTGGGTATAATAACTTGAAACGGTTTGAAACTTTTATGGCAGTTTACTTTAATGTTTCAATAATGCAGGATAGGTAAACACCACATTTATGTATATATCTACTAAGTGAAAGTGCGCCTGCCTTACATGTAGTACCTCTACAGTTAAAATTGTGGACGCCACAGAATTTCGCGGTTTTCGGGGGTGCGGGGAAAGGTAGCTAATTTTGGAAATAAACTTTTGCTGAACTGGTGTTACAGAATTCTGAAAATGCAATTAGTTTTTCTCTATCTATTATAGTATCAAAAATCTAGGCGTTCATACGGACAGACGAACGGACGGACATGAGTAGATCGACTCGGCTTTTAATCCTGATCAAAAATATATATACTTTAAAGGGTCGGTAACGCTTCCTTCCCCCTGTACATTTGTACAATATTAATATACCATTTATACCTTAAGGTATGTACATGGTGTAAAAAGCAATTTGTCGCACCAGAAAATTACTTCACATTAGACCTGCTTGATTAGATGGTAAATAAAAAATCGAGGCTCCAATCAGGGAGTCATCTCCAGATTCCTGATTTCCATTGGTTTTGATAATTATAAAAAAAAGGGTAAAGTAAAAAGTTTCTTGTAAAAAAAAAGAGACGAAGGTGCCATTACTGTTTGTCACTCACTATTCCATATTTTTTAATAAAAAAAAAATATATATAGAAAAAAATAAATAAAAGCGGAGACCAAATACACAAATGTACGCGAGCCCTTGGATGGAATAAAATTAAAAATGTACAATTTGCAATTGTTTATTAAAAAAAAATCGGCAAAAAAAGGGGAAAAAATAACCCGAGGATCGGCAATACTGACGATTCCTTAGATGGTGAAAAAAACAAACGAGTAAAAAAAAATAATAAAATAAACTAAATATTAAGTAAAAGTGACGACCTTTCCGCCCGAGGGCGGAATAAACTGTGAGGATTGAATGCCTGGCTGTTCAGAGGTAAACCCAATCGCCTGTAGAAACGCAGTTGTCGAATTTTAGCCCCTTTTGCGATTGGAGCACTCGTTCACATTATTTTGGCCGATAAAAAGTTTTTTCGAAAACTTTTTGCTATATATCGGTCACTTTTTACCCGAATTCAATATGTAACTCTTGGTGGCTCCTTTAAGCTTCCTTCTCCCTATTATGTTTCGAGAAAAATGCGTTTGAAGTTTTAGGTACATAAAAATACGTATTCCTCCGTCCGAGCACCTGGCCTCTTTCCTTCAAAGTCTTGCAACTTTGGCAATACTGCACGTATCAACTTGAAATTTTAACGGATTGTTTTTGGATAATTTAAGAATTGATTCGATTTTTTCAGCAAATAAAGAAGAGTCCCCCTTAGCAATGCAAGGACTTGAGCCACTTGGTTACTCATCCAAAAAGTAAGTGGCACCTTGAATTGCCAGTGAACTTGCCACCAACTGATGCGATGGCCTCCGCCAGATATTGGGCAACCTTCGATTTTGTCTAAATTGGCCGCTGACACAAAACATATATAAATAAGCGAAACACCAAAGAAAATGAGGCATTGGCGTGGGCGCCACAAATAAACCAAATAAGGTGGCCAACCTCCTACTCTGCCAACTTCAGCTTCAGGTCTCCGGTCTTTGGTCTCTTTTTCATCATCGCTCCCGAGTTCATTTTGCCGTTTTCTGTTTTCAGTTTTTCAGTTTTCCGCTCGCTTTTCCAGTTCTCAGTCAAGGCAAACTTTTCACATGGCCAATTGTTGGTTGTTGGCGACGGTTCTGGCAGTTGGAAGTTGGCAGAAAGCGCCAGCGCCTTCGCCTTCACCATCGCCACCCAGTTGCATAAATTTAGTGAGCAACTCTTAATAAACATAAATTTGTATATTAATGATTGGCCCGACTCCAGGCCCAGGCTCCACCTATCAGCCAAAGAAATGGGGCTGCGCCGTGCAAATTATGCAAAAGGCAAAAAATCAGAGACGGCAAAAACAAGCGAGCTCATACAACAATTAGTCCGATTGCAGCAAGAAACAAGAAATGGGATGTCAGACAAGGGGCTCTACTTATGGTTGTACCTATGAATATTATGCTTCCCGAGCGCGAAACTTTCCCACTTATCGGGTAGCAGCACGTTTAAGCAGATACAACACCATATCAGGCCACCGGCAATTCCGTCTTGTTTACATCCGAACAATCTTGGCCTGGATGTTCGGGCCAATCGCAACCCAAAGACATGACTTTTGGGCTAATTTCGAGTTTCAACTTGGGTGGATTGCCACACCAATTGCTAAATTGATATAACCATTTCAAGCTCACCTGAACCGCACAGTTGAGGAAGCAGTTGTTCTGGCCCGGTCCGTTCAGTAGTCCCTTCGACGAGGGCTCCAAAGTGGGCGATGTGAGATTGTTGGGGGCTCGCAGGAGCTCCAGCAGACGGCTCCGCTCCGTACCGCTCGGGATCGAGCCGAAGGCGTAGGGCCGGGTGTAGGCATGCCCATGGCCGTGAAGGGTCCCAGTGGGCGTGGCGGGCGAGGCGGTGGCCCCGCTGGCCACCCGATACAGGTTGATGGGCGTGGTCATTCTGCGCTCAGTCCTGGTTGACACTCAAAACGCAATCACTGCAATCAAAGTGGACAAAAAAGAGGTTCCATTAGTACGAGATACATAGTTACAAGGCACTTGAAATGGAATTGAGGTGGCCCTGACGTGTTGCCGGCAATTAGACGGAGCTGTGAACATTCCCTCATGCAAAGCAGAAGCCACCACGGCACGAAGGTGCACTTCGGATAGCCCAGATCGAGTCCGAGGTCATTTGGGTATTGTGCTGGGGGATTGGCAAGCCAAGAGCTTGGATTTCCACCAAAAGACACCTCAAACTCTTGAATGCTGCCATCGCTAATCGCATAGATAGTTTGGAGCGATGATAGTTTGGCCCGCCGATTGCTCGCATTAATATTGATGAAGTGAAATCGCTGGAGTGATCCTTAGGAACCGGAATGCCAGGCAGCCGGACAGCCGCCTCGTTCTGGGCTAGTGAAAGCCGCGGCAGCGTATTTTGTGTCTTGTGTGCTGGCCTGGGTATTTGTGTCACCCGCAGACGGGCGGGCGGGCTGGCGGGCTGACGGTCTGGCGGAAGTGTCTGACTGGGCCGGCTGAGGTTATGCAAGATTTAATTGCAGGCCAGCGGCAGCGGCAGCGCCGGCGTCGGCATTCGCAATTCATTCATCAAATTGCACGGCGTGGCCCGGCGGCCGGAGCGTTTTATTTTATCTTTATCTTTTTCCACACTTACATCTGTCTGTTTGTCTCTATTATTCATGCGACCATTTGACCACATTTTACACTTTGCAATGCAAGCAAAAATGTGTAGCCGCTGTTGAGCAAGCCAACACAAGCACGAACGCACGGCAGCGCTTTCTTTTCAACAAAATAAAAAAAAAAAAAAAAAGTGATTCAATATAATCTTAGAAAAAAAAAAAATTACAATTTGTATTTTAGGTTCCACCGAGATTTGAACTCGGATCGCAGGATTCAGAGTCCTGAGTGCTAACCATTACACCATGGAACCCTCTTACCAACTGTCAATCTCAGCCCTCATTCCAAGCAAAACGTCTTAATCGCATTTTTTCGAATCTATTTTTGGCTGCTTGCGCCAGCGATAAAAATAGATTCGCTGAATCTTACAAGCTTACGAATCAATTATTTTTTTAATCAGAACGCCACGCCTTCACAATATTTGCTTTCTTGACACGAACAAATAAATATTAAGAAATTAGCGGAAAAAAGTAATTTTCTATTTTGGCTAATAAATATAAAAGGTATGGGCATGGCAACAGCATAGTGATTGGGATCGATAATTGAATTCCCCGCGAAGAGTTTAAGATGTGAATCTTTGAATTCGGACAAAATTTGGCCGATATATGGCAAGTTGTCGAAAAAACTTGAAACCGCCAAAATAATGTGAACGTGTTCTCAAATCGCAAAAGGGGCTAAAATTCGACAGCTGCGTTTCTACAGGCGATTGAGTTTACCTCTGAACAGCCAGGCATTCAATCCTCACAGTTTATTCCGCCCTCGGGCGGAAAGGTCGTCACTTTTATTGTTTTACTTAATATTTAGTTTATTTTATTATTTTTTTTTTGCTTGTTTATTTTTTTCACCACCCAAGGACTCGAATGTGCATCATAGCTCTTCCTCGCATTATTTTTTTCCCCTTTTTTTTGCCTTTTTTTTTATTTCAATTTTTTCAATTTTAAAATGTTAAAATTGAACATTTTTAATTTTATTCCATCCAAGGACTCGCGCTTTTTTTTCTATTTGGTTCTTTTTTTTTTACAAGAAACTTTTTACTTTACCCTTTTTTTTTACAATTATCAAAACCAATGGAATTCAGGAATCTGGTGATGACTCCCTGATTGGAGCCTCGATTTTTTATTTACCATCTAATCAAGCAGGTCTAATGGACACCTTTACATTTTTCTGGGCTAATTTTCTGGTGCGACAAATTGCTTTTTATACCATGTACATACCTTAAGGTATAAATGGTATATTAAAAGTGTACAAATGTACAGGGGAAGGAAGCGTTTCCGACCCCACAATCTATATATATTCTTGATCAGCAACAGTCGAGTCGATCTAGCCATGTCCGTCTGTATGTATAAACACGTCATTCTCCGAGATGGTAAGAGCAATAGACATACTATTTCTTTTTGGCTTAGGTGCGTTTATCGTGTACGCCACTTCACGCCTTTCATATTTTCGAAAAACTCCAGCATATTTGTCTACATATCCGAAATGGATATAAATATTTTTATATAAGTGAAAATTGTAATATCTAGTCATGTGCCAAATTTTAAAAAGATCAGACAATAAATAATGAATATACAATCAAATACATAGATACATGGTATCTCGTTGTCAAGAAATCGCGACTACCGCGTTTCTAATTGTTACTATTCGTTTTCGAATTCCCAACACAAATATTAACTTGAAAATATTCAGTAAATCTTGGAATAAATTATATTTTGATGGCCCATTTTTGAATACTCATCTGAAAATATTTCCAATTTATAGCCCAGAACAGTTTAGTAAGCACGTTTCTTGTATTTCCCAAGAAATTACTGAATCTAATTTAAAGTAAATGTAATTGGTCTAGCTTATTACACCCTTCGTGATAAGTAGCCACAATTTATAAATTTAAAAGCCCTCGTTTTCTTATTCCCAACACAAATCTGTGTTATTTAAAAAATATTCATTAATTCTCGGAATAAATTATATAGTATTTTGCTAGTTCCAGTCGGGCGCATTTTTGAATAATAATGTGAAAAGTTTCCAATTCCGAGCACAAATCAAATCAAATTGATAAATACGCTTTTTGTTTTTCTGGGCCAAAGAAAATCATTTGAATATTAATTTCGGGCTGGCCCCAATTCGGGGAATTAGCTTTCAGGTGGAAATCGGAGACATGTCGAATGCAACTGGGAATGCATGATTCCCAATGGTCAATTTGGGCTTTACGTTGCTAATTGATAAATGCCTGCCAGAGGGCATTTTGTATCTCATCTTTTTTTTTCAGTTTTCCTGCCGCCGTTGCCGCTGCTGCTGCTGCTGCCGCTGCTGCATTCTAATTAGCATAATCTGCTGTCCGGTGCACCTGCAACCGGCTACGCCACAAAAACTAAGAAAACCAAACTGTTTTGCATATTAATCGAGCTGGGCTTCGGGGGGCTGATGGAGGAAAGGAGGGAAGAGTGCCTGTTGCCTGTTGCCTGGCATTTCAATTGCCTTTGCGTGAAATGCAACAATTTGTGGCCGCAACAGCAGCAGCAACCAATGTTGCCGTCTCATCGTCGTCGCTGGCTGTCAATTCAATTTCAATTTCGGATATCTATCATTGCGGGGCCCATGCAACATCATAAATGCGGCTAAACTTTATAATTTTCCACTCTTCGTTTTTTGTTTCGGATAATTAAGAAATTCTCGTTAAGCGAACAGAGGAAAGAAACAAAGACGACGACTGAAAATGCAACTGCTATGCTGCAGCGCACGCAACTCGGTCTCAGACGCTTTTCTTTTTGATCGAAATTAAATATTGAATGGAACGAACTAGAGCACCAACCTCTCAAATTGCTTCATTCAAGTTGCTTATTTTACGGCTTGATTGATCGGTTCAAGTCTGCTAAACTCTTTCATTTGGAATCCCCAAAGAATACTCAAAACAAAGTCTTCTTGGCCTGGGAACTTTCATCCGGACCACACACCCGGTACATGCCTTTTCGAAATCTTCTGGGAGCCTCTTGGCTTGGCTTTTTGGGCTTCTTTGTTTGGCGGCTGGTCACGCACTCGAATTTTCGCGACAATTACGCAGAGTTGGCCCTAATGGGGCTGCGGCTCATTACTCGCATTATGTTGGTACTCCTGCTCTTGGCCAGGGCCCAAACCGATGCTGGCGCCAGCATTACTTAGTCCCTCAGTCGCTCGGTCGGTCGGTTGGTCGGTTGGTCCATTAGTCATAAGCAAGCTGTATCTTCTCAGCCGGGGAAGTGGATTGACCTCGGCGGAAAAACGTGACATAATGCAAATCACCCAAGATAATGGCTAATGAATGATATGGACACAGAATAAATTGTCTGAACAAGGTATACCACTTGGCTAAGATCTAAGATCATCGTGCGGTATGCATATGCCACATAAAAACATACAACTTTTCTCTCGCGCATTTAATCCAGACAGGGAAAAGCCCTCTCACAGCTCGGCTGGCTGGCAATTGATTTTCCAGAAGACTTTCTTCTGGCATGACTGACAATTACAATAGCTCAATCAAGTACACAGCCACCTGCTCGCCCCTGCTCGCCGCAGTGCATCCCGATGATTAAGCCTCAATTGGTCTAGAAACTATGCCAAGAATGTTGAGCACCTGTTGGCATAATTTCTGGCTCGAAACAAAAGCCAGAGAGCCAGAAAGGCGGAAAATCTGAAAAGCAACAGGCAAACGAGTTGCCGCCAGTGCCGGCCTGTGCTCGTGCACTCTTTTCCCCTGCCGACCCTGAGAAATCAATGCAGTTTCTTTGCGGCTTTTGTTTATCGACTGAACGAACGCTTGAACGTGTCGAGCTGGGGTCTTGCATCTTGGCCCGAGCTGCACCAATTGACCAGCTGCCGCAGCAACAAAACAACAAAGTAATGGCCATAAGCAGCAACAGAAGCGGAGGCTGGATGGGCCCACGTGTCGCGTACTTAATTTGACAATTTAACGGCCTGCATTTTGTTAGGGCATTTTGTCTCGAAACCTGCTCCCACTCGAAACAAAAACAAAATCCAAAACCAAAACCCCGTGAGATGGCGCGTTTATCTGTCGGAACTAAGCGCCCACGGTCCGCCCTCGCACCTGATGGATTCCCATTATTACACAGAAAAAGAAACTAATGTGTGCGCGAGATGTGTTATATTCTTAGGAAAGTAAGTAATGAATAAACTTATTAAAACCAAAATTTCGTTCGTTTCTCCTACGATTTGTCGAGTGTTTTATAGAGCTTTTGAAACTCATTCAATTATTCACTATGTCACTGAACCAACTTCACGAATAAATAATATGTCCCTTGATCATTTGAGTGTTTAGAGCTTCTAAAACTGATCCAACTAACTTGAATTAAATCTACCTTGAATGTATGCTCAAGATGTGAACAATTTGTATGAAAATTAATAATAAATAAACTCTCTTTTAATTGAAAAAGGATTCATTGATCCCATGATCATTTAAGCGCTTATAGAAGCTTTAAAGGTGCTCAAATTTTTCACCATGCAAGTGAACCAACTTGAGTGAAAAAACTTGAATCGAATCGAACCGCATCGAATCGAATCGAAGTTGGCACGAGTTCGGAGCGATGCCAACAAATTGTGGCACATTCCTGTGGCACAGTCACAGGTGCAGGCACTAATTTGGCATTCCCAATTGTCGCGCATCCAATCGGAGCGGCAGCCGGGATTGATTGGTCCCGCTGAGGCAGTGCCCACTGTGCAGCATACCGAAAATGCTCAAGCACAAGCACAAGCGCATGCGCATGCGCAAAGGCGACGAAGTGCGCGAAATTGCGACTGCAGCTGCGCAGTTTAATTGCAAAAGAGAGCCCGCAATGAGTGCGAAGAAGGGAGCAGACTATCGATAAGTGGATACCCTGTAATCGGGGTTTTTTTCGATTATAAAATTTACATTCAAATACCACTCTCTCTTTAATATATATAATAATTTACAGTTTGGGGGGATGGAAACTCAATCGGAAATAACTCGCCAACCCAGAAGCCCACAAATACCTCGCAAGCTAGAAAAAAGGGCCTCTTTGTGCGGAAAATTTAAGCCACAAAGGGCAAGGCAAATGGGAAATGGAAAATGGGAAAAGCCAAGGCAAAGGGCGGCCGGTGGTTGAGGGGCGGCGGGGGGGAGGCTGTCCCCAGGGCGACCGCGAAATCGAGAACTGCCAAGAGACAATGGCTGAATGGCTAGATGCCTGATTGTGACTGACAGCATAATTTATAGTTTTGCGATTCGAACTGCGACGCAGCTTTCGAGGCTCTTGAGTTTGCCTTGCCGACAAACGAAACGAAATGAAACGAAACGAACGGGCGCGCATCCATCAGATACATCTCGGATTTACAAAGTCCATCCCGTCGCAGAGTTGTGATGCGATGTGTCCACTCTGGCGTGAGTGAACATCCAATCAAATGGAAACGTAGCGAATCGGAACTTTGTGTGTGGCACGCAAAACCGCAGCTGTCATAACTGGCAGCGTGGTCATCTTGCCTCTCGGATCTCCATCTCCATTTCCATTACCATTACTATTCCCATTACCAGCCGAAGAATCATCATCATCATAGTGAGGAAGGTATGCAAATTGGCTGTTCGGAAACCCATCAGATGTAGGCTTCATTAGTGAATCTGTTTGAATCGGTTTTGGCACTGCCATTAGCAACACCTTTGTCCGCTTAATTATGGCATCGGCCATAAATCCGATAGATCCGATATCGGATCCCAGATACAACTATTGATGGACACGGTCGCCCATCTTGTTGTGGGTGTGTTATGCAAATTTGCCAGCAGCTCCAGCCGAAATTCTGGGCATAAAAAAGATACGAGCCATCAAGCAGATACAGATACTTGAGCTTGAGCTTGTAGGTACGAGTGTTTTGTGGCTTTTAGCCACGTGCTCTGCTCCGCCGCTCCACCGCATCACCGCACCACCGGTCTGCCTCTCCAGACGCCAAACGCTTTTTATTTTATGGAAATTAACATTTTTTAATGGGTTTCTTTTTTCAGGCCACATTAATTGTTTGCCACAAAAGAGCCTACTCTCTCGGAGCCGGGATTCCGGTCTGCGAGATTTCCCCGGCAACTGTTGCAAGTTGCGTGTCGCCGCTTTGCTGGTGAAAAATGCATCGATCCCGGACAGGTTTTGGGTTTTCGGTTACTCCAAACTGGCTTGCGTGTGGGAAAGCACTGTCTACCGTTTTGTTTTGGATCAATTTTGTGTTTTTCTTATTCTTTGACAGAACTGGAGCTTGGAAATGATAGTTCCATACCCGCAAAATCAAATAGCAGGGACCAGACTTTGAAAATACAACGCTTTTCCCACCACCTCGCTTATTGATCGTGCTGTTTCCCCAAATGACAAATCATTATCCATGGAAAATGCTAATGATCGCTTCCACATGCTGCCAGCGATGTGCTGGGAAAGTGCAACCCAAGACCGGCAGCCACTTGAGCTGAGATTTTTGGGAAAATGCATCGCAACATCTCAAGTGGTTGCGACGTTGCAAGTTGCGACGTTGCCGGGTTTCGGGCTGACCAAGTGCAGCGATCGCATTTCGCAGGACGGCCAGGAGAACCCGTTCGGCTCCCAGACTATCTCAATCAATCAATCTGCAATTTAAAATCGATTAAAAGGCAAGAAGGAAGCCGGGCCGGGCCGGGCCGGGCCGAGCCGTCCGGGTCCTCCCGGCTCAAATGCTGTTGAAATTTGAATGCCCCAAGCGATTTGAGGCTCCAAACTGAAGACCGAGAACACGCAACACGCTAGCAAATAATTACAAGAAGCCCCCGAAAATGGAGTTTCGGCTCCCTCCACTTTAATTCCGATTTCGACGCCCACAACAGCGATGCTTCAAGACCCAAATATCTACATACAAGTACGAGATGTACCCTTGTACAAGGCAAAATGACAAATGGTCGAACCGCAGATGGATAGTTGAAATGCCGGGCCATAGATACTGCTCCCAAAGACAATGGAAGACGTCTGGGAGACGAAGACGAAGATGGAACGGAACGGAATGGGTTGCGATGGGATGGGATCGGATCGGATGGAGCAGGTTCAATGACAGCCACTGAGATAATCATCACCCATCGCCGGGGCTGTGATAATTCATTAAAATTTTGTCTTTCCGCCGACTCCGCCTGTTGCTCTTGAAACTATTGAGGGTTTGTCTATCTGTCTGCCCGTCGAGAAGCCAAACAAAACAAAAACTCGACAGTTTCACGCGCTCATAGAAGGCAGAACTTGGTCTTTCTTTTGGGCGAACTCTATACCCATCTGCGAGAAGTTAATAATAGACTTCGGGCCGAATTTCAGAGGTCTTTGACTGAATAATATCCGAAAGCTATACAGGCTGTTTAAATCCTTTTGTATCCCATCGGTTGACAAAAGGCAGCCACCACTTGCAGCCTCTTTTTCCGCACAAACAAATGTCAATTTAGCAATTTCTCTCAAGCAAATTGCGTGAGACTCGAACGAGTTGCGATCGGAGGAGTTGCAGTCGCGGCAGTTGACCCAATGCCGGGTTATACGTCCCCATTGCGGATTAAAGCAATTGCGAAATTTGAGAAATTATTATAATGGAACAGAAGCCGAAGGGCCGCCGAGTCTGCAACCAATTTGAATTCCCTTTCGGAAACAAACACCAAAAGACTCCAAACACCAAAAGACTCCGGGCATAATGAAGTGAACAGACGCGTTCGCTTTGCTCCAAATCAAATTCCAAATTGTAATGGAAACTAAACTTTCGGGGAACTCTTTGCTGGGGGGTCACATATCCCCACACTCGGGTATAAATAAGTTTAGTGCCCCTGGAGCTGCTGAGCAAAAGGGCGCGTGCCTGGCCGGCTAAAAATGATTCCGGTGGCTCCGCTGGCCATTGTAAACAATAAACAGATCTTTGATTGCCGCTGCACATGTGCAAGTAACTACATATATAGTACTACTCGCACATACATATTTGTGTGCGAGCATAAAGTGGAGGAGTATAGCATATAGTACTTGACTTGGTTCAAAAGATCTCTGGTTCTGATTTCTTTGAGAATCGATACCAGGAATCTGAGCTAATTTCTTTGATTTATTACTGTTCAGCTCTATCCCTACTTTGGGTGCCTGCAACAATCGGAAACTATTCCGTTTTATATATTTTGGTTCTGGGAAACATTTCGATTTGACCTCAAACTCAGTTCAAGCTGCTAAATTAAGAAAGCCCAATCAAGCAAGTGCCACGGACCTTTCTCCCACCTAAACTGCCATTCTTTTGTGCAAAATTATGACTGAGTACCGGGTATTTATTTAGCTTTGGCTAGACTATCTCTGGCACTGCTTATTTTTGACACAGATGCTCCATGAAATTGCCAAAATCTTCTTGATCTCCGGCTTATTGTGGTTCTAGGGCAAAGCCATAAAGATAACTATAACCTTGAGCTGGCTAGGGTATTTTCTAAGCCCGAGCTTTACGAAACTGGGCTTGCAAAACTGCTGATGCCTTTTAATTACACGGCAGTCTCTAGTCTTCGCTCTTCGGTCTTCGGTCTCCGGCCTTTGGTCTTCCCTGTGGCGGCTCTTTTTTAACGCTTTCCCATGAGACGGGGGACGGGGGACGAGGGACGGGCTTTGGGGTATGTGGCGATGGGGACTGGGCTTGGGGACCGCAATGGCAATTAACAATCTTTTGGCGGCGACAACGCTTAACGGTACAGCATTTTGAACACCGAACGCATACGCATACGCATACGCATCGATTACCAGAAGGCGGAGCAATCGAGGCAACCCGGCTACGCAAATTTTACGCAACGAGGACACTCGATGGCAGCCTCTGGCTACCAGTTTTCCCAGCTCTCGTCTGGCCCGTACGAGCAAAACGATTATAAATGCCAAAACCCATGTCGGTGCCCAGAAATTGTGTCGAAAAAATTGAGTTTCACTCGAGCAAATCGGAGCCATCAATCAGTTCGGTTTGTGCATGAAATATGGCAAATATATCACGTATAAGTACGACCGCTGACCCCGAAACCTCAAGCACACTTGCCTGAATGAGATCTACAAAGCACTTCCAAAAAACATGGCAAAAAGTCTGCCCAAAACGAAACAAGAACGGTCCAAAAAAATGAAACAAAAAAGTTAGAAGAAAACAAGATCAAGCAAATCGTTTGTGGCGGCGGCTTTTTCGGCAACTGGCTTGCAGTTTTGGTCAAGTTTGGAGCTCCATTTGGGCTTGGTCAGAAGCAGCTCAAAGTTAGGCACTGCATTGAAAAGTTTGCTTTGGTAATGTACTCCTATAATATATCTTACATGATTTGGTATCTGCTTTTAAAGGAAATTGCATTTGACTTTATGTGTTTTCTGGGAATATGATTTATATGATCATTATTCACAGACTGATTAGTCGCTGGTGACAGTTTACTGGACAAATTTTGGTAAAATTGTTGACTTTATTTGGACAAGCGATGATGCCCTTGGTTGTTTCACAGAGTGACCATGCAATTCAAATGAACGGATCAAGGTTTCAACGTTTCGTTAATTCAATCATTCAAGCAATCAGAAGTACCCTAAATAGGTATTAGAATAGGTATTAGAAGATTCTACTAACGATTAAAGTCCCAATCTATGAAGAATATTCACAGATCTGTGAATCAAGTTACCCCCTTTCAATTGTTTTGAATAGGTTTTGGATGATAAAAGACAATTCTTAGTCAAAATCTATGAATAAGATATATTCGGCTGTACATTTTTCGATGAATTGAGGCTTAGTTAGAAGCACTCTAAGCACTAGGTTGGCAGCTTAGTTATCGTTAAATGATTACAAATGCTTTTGTGCTATTAAATATCAGTTGGTTGCTCTAATCTCTAGGCAGCAAGCACTTGTCAACGTGACTGCGGTTTTGTTGTTAGTTAAAGGTAAATTTGATATTGAATAAGCCAAAGTATAGTCCTGAAATTTTAGCTTCCTGAGGTTGGTAGCAAGTTGGTAATCACACAACATTATGCAAGCTGATCATTGTCTATTTCCAGTAGTAGTCGTATTAAAATTTCCATTATTTACTTCTTGATTAATCAATTATAATGCATTATTGATACCTCTAGAAACTCTCAACACTCCCAGAAGCCCTTAAGACCCTTAGAAACTCTCAAGACAACCTGAAGAGTTCCCTAAAGTATCTTGTTTTTGTGTGGAACAGGAAGCCACAAGGCGACACCCGAAACCCATGTCATTCCTGGCCTAATCTTACAATTTACATTCTTTTCTATCATATTTTTATCGATTTTGTTGCAGGAAAGTATGATCTCGATTAATCAGTAAAGATGCCGGGTTTTTTAACCCTGAAAACTCCCAAAACAACCTCCATCAAGAAAAAAATAGTTCCCAAAAGCAGGAAACCACAAGGCAACACCTGAAACCCTGGGCAGTCTTGGTTAAATCTTGCTTAGATTCTTTCTAGATTATTTTCTGGCATATTTTCATAGATTTCGATGCTGGGAAGAATAATCCCAATTGGTATACTTCTTGATTAACCAATTGGGATGCTGTTACCCCCAAGATAACCTCCATAAAGTGTAAAAGAGTTCCCAAAATCATATCTCTTTTTTTGTGGGGAACAGGAAGCCACACCGCAACATCTGAAACCCTGGGCAGTCTTGGTCAAATCTTGCTTAGATTCTTTTCTGACATAATTTCATCGATTTCGATGCTGGGAAGAATAGAATAGTGGGTATACTTCTTGATTAACCAATTGG
>JAJJHQ010010246.1:1107957-1150822 GCA_021223825.1 Drosophila ironensis
ATTTAAACTACGTCAAATTTATGAGCATAAATAAATTCTAAAATTAAAATGAAACTTAAAACTGAAACATAAGTTCGTTTTCTCTATAGTTTTTTTATTTATTTAGTTTGCAAAGAAAAAATTGACTGCGTAAGGCAAAAATATATGAAATTTTCAAACTGGGCTTAAATTTTTCAAAATTTCCCTGTTCGATATTTTTCCCATCCTTTACAGCACTGGATTAGAGCCTGTAAGCAAATGCAAATACTAGTCAATTAAGCCCTACAAGTT
Organism: Drosophila ironensis; assembly: GCA_021223825.1. Classification (NCBI taxonomy): domain Eukaryota; kingdom Metazoa; phylum Arthropoda; class Insecta; order Diptera; family Drosophilidae; genus Drosophila; species Drosophila ironensis. The sequence goes on from JAJJHQ010010246.1 coordinate 1,108,228, forward strand.
TTTAAAAAATTAGCTATTTACAAAACATAATATCTATGAAATGCTTTTGCTGAACATAACAATAATAACTTTTATAACTTTTATTATTGTTATATATTTGTTTTTGCGTGGCGTGTGTACACACTCTTAACCTCGTGACCCAGCCGCGATGTTGCTATCGATAGGCAGTCATCGCCGGCGGCTCCACCTCCAATTCACCGCTAAACAATCCCGCAGCCCATGAAGCGAAGCAGCGCCCTCGTAACCGTCTCCGCTTCTGATTCTGATTCTGATTCCGATTCTGTTTTCGTAACCGCCTCCGCCTTGGCAGCCGCGACCGTATCCGTATCCGCATCCGGATCCGCTCTCGTTCCCGTTTCCGTTTCCGTTCCCGCTCCCGTTGCCCCCGCCATGCCCGTGCAGGGCGGCGCTTAGGAAAGAGGTGACTGCAACGCTCGGGCTCTCCCCCCCCCCCACAACAGGTTGGGGGCGCTTCTCGGGCTNCATCAGCGTCGCAACGGCCACGCCACCACGGCGGACGAGGGGGACGCCACCACCCCCCCGGCCCAGGATGACGACCCAACAAAGAAGGAGCCGCGCAGGCCGCGGCGGGGCTGCTACTTTTCGCTCGCCTGCTCCATCGGATCGATGGGCCTGGCCTGCGGCAGCCTGTGGCAGATTCCGAACAGCAGTGACCGCATCTCGCTGCAGCGCGGCCTGCTGCTGACCTCGCTGGGCTTCATCTACTTCGTCTCCCTGACGGACTTCTGCAACAAATACCTCCTGGAGACGGAGCGGGGCGAACGCTTCCGCCGCAAGTACCGCCTCATGATGTCCGACGTCCTGGAAATAACCAACAAGTGAGTGCCAATGCACAGCGCGTGGGCGGTTATTGATTTTCTGCAGCCGTTTCGCTGCAGCCGCAGCAGCAGCTGCACCGGCCATGCGTACATGCGCGGGTGTAGATACACTGCATTGCATAGTATATCTCATGATTTATCCCCCGAAAAAGCAGGGCCGGGTCAAGGTCGCCAATGGGACTGGGAATGGGAATGGGAATGGGAGTTTGCAACCTGTTGGGATAGCTCCTTGGCCCACCGGTTGGGGGGCAGTGATGCAAACACCCATTGCCCAACAGCAACTGCTCGAAAACCATCCAAATCCGTGTTAATTAGAGAGCGGGGGATGGTTCTGGCAAGTGTTCCACAGGTGTTACACAATCCTAGAGGCGAGATGGGAGATCTCCGGGCCGGGAATTGGCTCAATCCGCTTTATCGCAGTGATATGCGAGTACAGCGAGCGATAAACCCGCAGACGGGCGTTGGGGGGCAGCTTTCCTCGCCACTCTCGTCTTAATTAACTTTAATTTCCATCGTTTTTCCCAGCCCCATGTGTTTTGCGCTTTGTTTCAATTACCTAATCAAAGTGCCTGCACTCGCCGGGCTGTTTTGTGAGTGGATCTTGGGGTTTTCAAGGGTAAATTGTAGTCGCATTTCTTGTAATATGCCCGGTTCCGGGTGCCCATTTTTTGGCAACCCACAACCACATCCGCGTTGTGGGGGCTGCGATAAGGCGGGCAATCGGTCGCGCTCCCGATCCCGATCCCGTGCCCGTGCCCGGTTCCCTGCTACGACCCCCCCTTATCGGAATCGATTGAGTGCGCCCCGTCTGTGACTGATAAGCAGCGCGGCAGGTTGTTGGGAGAGCGTGTTTCCCTTCGAGTGCTTGGCATTTTCCTCCTCCAGGCTTTGCTGCCCTGACTTTCCTCATAAATCTCAATTGGACACAGTTGGCGGTGGCCATGGAGGGGTGGCAATGTGGGCTTTTTATTGCGGAAAACAACGGGCGACCCAGTAACCGATATCTAAATCACTTTCGGGGCCCAAAAGGCCCAGTCGCAGGCCCAAGTACGATACCATAAAGCAAACACGGGCGCATTGACACCTCGCCGCCGCTTCTAATTGAAAGTAATGCTAGAATTCGACGCGGCCACTTCGATTTCTGCTTCCAAGCCCACAGCCCCCCAGCTCCGGCCTCCGGGCACTGGGAGGGTGTGTTCCGAGGCGCGTCAAGGTTCAATGAGCACATGCGAGGTGTTTACTGGGCGGAATCACGTCTAGCTAATTGATTGCACTGGCCTGGTGTCTGTCCCCTGACCGTTGGACCCACTTGCATAAAAATCGAATATGTATAGACCCAAATTCCACGCCGACTTGGGTGATCAAATCAGCACATTTGGCTTTGAAAGCCCCATCAAATTGGATAGTTATATTTAGCACATTTTTAGCGCAAATCTTTACTCGCACTTCGCGCTTTAATAAATATGGATTTTATTGTCAAACAGTTGGCAAATTACCAAGTCATTTGGTTATAAATCAGCTGTATTTTCAGCAATTTTGGCTTGGAAGCTTCATAAATTTATGTAGTTACATTCACTGAAAACGCTTTGCGCTTCAATAAATATGTATTTTATTGTCAACCCCACAATTGACAAATTTACAAGTCATTTAGTTAAAAACCAGTTTTATTTTTATGGGCATAGACCAGCGGTGGGCAGCCTATAGCTCTTTCGGCTCCCAAATAAACCCAGAGATGTAGATAGTTTTATTAATGAGCTTCGATACAGTTTAATTTCATTGTCAAACCCACCACCAATTGAGTAATTACCAAGTCATTTAGTTAGAAATCAGCTGTATATCTTGCTATAGTATATTCACATTAATTTAGTCACTCCCATGGAAGCATTTTTGATTACACTTCGCGCTTGGATCAATCCAACAATTGGCAAATTATGAAAGTTGCTTGGTTACAAAACCGATGTATTTTTAGATATATTGCAAAGAACAAAGACAATTACTTGGACGCTCTGTACTCGTCAATTGGGGAGAGAGGTTAAATCATTGTTAGGCCAATTAGTTATCGATATTGCAGTTCCCAACAGGTTGCGTTCGATCACTGTTAGGCGATCGAATTGAATTCGTGCCAGGGGGGCAATTACGGCAAATAACATTGTGAATTCATAATGAAATAGAGCAACTTGGGTGGCGGGAAATCACGTAATTTGGTAAAAGCCGAAACTAACGCTTGCGTCGCCTAATTTCCTGGCCACTTCGGCTAATTCGAGTCTATTTCTGGCCCCGACGGGCTATCGCCTCCCATTTGTTTTGGTCGAATCGCAGACGCAGTCGCAGGACCTGCGCTAATGACCAACATCCTGACATTGAGCCATCACCCCGCCGTGAACCCCCGGCCCCAGCCTGGGCTACCCTTGACCTTTGCCAGTGGCGTTTGTATACCTTATATCAGGTGAAGTCATCGCCTTGTCGACGCTCGAAAGCCCTCAATTAGTTTTTGACTTTGATAAATAAATACGCGCACTCGCTATCAGCAATAATAAATCAGCAATGCACTCGAGCTTAGTACACACTATTAGGGCACTTCATATTCAGATATTCCACCTATCTGCGCTTGCCCCAATAAAGGTTCTATATAGATTTTGTTATTTCACAACTTGTATTTTGTCTGATGTTGCTGCCATGAACTTCGGAAAAGTTCGTATGGAAACCGAATGTCTTTGGCAAAAAGGGCAACACTGCATTAGCATTTCAAGGCTTAAATACAGGAATTACTTTAGTAATCTTCTTCCCAAAACTTGATCATCTATTAACACTAGATTTATAAATCTGTTCTTATAAATTCCTTCAGAGTAAAGATATAGTTATAGCTCTTTGAACTCCCTGAATTCATAGGCTTTGTCACACTTTTATGGAATGCCACGGATCCTTATAAATTCTTCGAAAACTACCAAGATTTGTTAATGTAATTTCAAAAGTTCCTGCCCCGGGTGAAAGCAAAAATGTTTGATTTCATAGGCTTTGACGATATTTTATGGAATACCACGGATCTAAGGGCTTTGCGACGAAGCTAACAAGAAGACAGGGGTCTGTGTGATATGTATGGGTAGGGATGCGGCAGCTGGTACTCGGTACCGTTCGGGTTTGGGTTGCAGAAGAATCCGCTCATCTCCGCGACTTGCCCCGCGTCTTGGACTTGCTCTTGGGCTTGGGTTTGGGCTTGGGCTTGGCCTTCTTCTTGCGTCCTGTGCGGGCGGTCCCCTTGGCCGCCTTGCCTTGGGAGCTGAGGGAACTGATGCTGATGGAGGTGCCGCTGCTGCTGCTTATGTGCGGTATGGGAGGAATGGGCGCGCAGTTGTCGGGCTCCGGCACATCCGGAATCTGGAAGTTGACGTTCTTGGACAAACCGCCGCCGCTGGCACGGTCACTGACACTGGTTTTACACGGTTGCAGCTTTTCCAGCTCTACCAGCTGCTCTGCCTCGATGTCCTCGTAGGTGACGGCCCGGATCATGGGTCCCGTGTCCCTTTGCAGGTAGATTTCCGGCTTCACCTTCAACTGTGCGGCCAATCGCGTGTTGGCCACGAGCACGGGCGTGTGATACGAGATCGGTATGCCGTTGGACGTGCCCAGGAGCGTGGCATCCGGCCGGTAGTTGATCAGCGAGTTGGGTGTCTGTGGCCAGACCCTGCTGCATCGAGAGCGGCTGTCTGTCATTGAGCGGCCGCTTTGGGAGATCGCATCGCCTCCGCCGGCGCCGCCTGTACCGCTGGGGCTGGTCAGGCCGCTGCGGAACTTGCCGGAAACGCTGCTCAGTTCCGGCGGCGTCGGTCCATGTTCCGAGCCGCCGGCCACCCTCTGGCGTTTGGCATGCCTGCCACGGCCACGACCGCGTCGATCGCGCTCCTGCGGATAGGGCATGTCGGCCAGCTTCCGCAGAAGCGGCATGTACCGGGCGTTCAGCTTCAGGGGCGGCTCCTCGTATGGGGCATGCAGTGCGGCCTTTGGATCGAACAGCTTGGGATCCGGCACCAGCTTGGGCACCTCAAGCGGCAGCGGAGCACCGCCCAGGGCGAGCAGTTCTGGGTCCGCCTGCGGGTCGGGCTCCGTCGCCTTGGGCTGTCCCTCCTCCAAGTCTGTTGCCTCTGCGTCCGCCTCCTCGTCTGCCGTCTGTGCGGCTGCCGCTTCTGCGGCCGCCTTCCGCTTTGCCGCCTTTCGCAGCGCGCGGCGCGTGGGCGTGGCCGGGGCGTTTAGGTAGCGCACCATGGGACGGTAGAGATAGCGCACCACCTGCGCCTTCCTTCCGCGCTGCAGCGGAATCGAGACAAAGTACTGGTAGCTCATGTCGATGCCGTCCTCGATGGTTTTTGGGATCATGTGCTGTGCCTTGCAAGTGATCTTGCCGACATCTCCGGGCCCCGCTTTGGCTCCTGTGCCCACTCTGGCCACGGTTCCGGGTCCCGCTGCCCGCATATCAGGCGATTGCCGGCGCTCCGGCGGTGTCACCTGTTTCGCATTTCTGTTCATGGACACGAGCGCCTTGGCCGGCGGCAGGGCCTTGGCCGGCATGGCTGCCATCTGGTTGGCCGGGCTGGGGCGGAGCGGATTGTTGTTTTTGAAGAGCATGGCCTTTACGGGGGGCTTCGGCATGTTGTTGGGCGGCAGCTTGGGCCGCATAGACGCCTGATCGATGGGGTGAGGGATCCAGGTGAATTCCTTGGGCTTGGGCATCGATTGCACGCCCTGGGCGTTCATCAGCATATAGAACGATGACTTTTGCGATGGCGCTGGCAACTTCTTAAGCGTTTTTTGCGAATCCTTGGCCGGCCGCGGCGTGGTGGCCTCCCGAAACTGTTGGGTCAGTTGGTCCACCATCTGGTTGACCGTTTTGCTGGCCATCGGCGCTCCGATCAACTTTAGACTGGGTGTCTTTTTGGTCTTGAGGTTCTCGTTCTTGTTCGCCTGGAAGACGGTCTGCAGCTTCGTCTTCAGTTGCTCCGTCGCCGGCGTTTCGTCCGAGCTCACGTTCTCCCTGAGCTCCTCGGTATCCCAGTTGATCGTTCGACGTTCTCCCCGCTTCTCCATAAAATCGCACGCCGGGGTGTCCTGCATGATCTGTATGACCGTGGAGGTCAGCTTGATGGCCTTGGTGCCGACGCCGCCCTTGAAGCGCTCCACCGCCCGGGCCACCAGCTCGGAGGTGGAGGTGCGGCTCTGGCTGTTCCGCTCGCTGCCGCTGGTGCTCAGGCTGCTCTCCTTGCTGGTTTCGGGGGTGCTGGTGCTGGTGGTGGTGCTGGCGCTGGTGCTCTGTTCCGCGCTGGGAGCGGCTTGTGACGCCTCCGTCTTGATGTTGGGTGCGCTTGTGAAAGAGGTTGTGCCTGTTGGTGTGGGTGTGGGTGTGCTTGTGGTTATGGTTGTAGTTGTGGAGGTGGAGAAGGATGTGAATGTGGACGTGGGCGCAGGCGCAGGCGGTGAGCGCTGAGTGGGACTCGGGGAGCCCGTCCTGTGCGACTGCATTTGACGCAGCTGGGCCTGCTTGAGGTCCTCGTCTAGCAGGATCCTCTGGCTGGACACGCGCGGAACGCGAGCAGAGGACATCTGCCCCCGTTCGTTGCGGGCCAAGGAGCAGTCAGACAGGTCCAGGTGCATCTGCTTCAGGTGGTTCTCCAGGCACTCTCTGCTGCGGCTCCCGCCCGCACTCCGCCCGCAGTCCCGGGCCAACTCCAGTTCCGACTCCGTCGTCTCGTCCTCCGACTGATGCCTTTGGCCGCTGTCCTCCGACGAGGACTCGCTGTATTGCAAGAAACCCTTGACGGGCTTCATGATCCACTTGAGCTCGTTGGGCCGCCGGTGGCTGCCCAGACGGGGCGTGGGCAGGGTAACCTGACGTCGCCGCAGGGCGCCCATTGGCTGTTGCATTCCACCGCCGCCCGTCGGCCTGGACTGGGCGCTTACCATGCTCGACTCTGTGCTCGGTCTTACGTCCGTTGCTCCGCCATCGCCCACTTCGCGCATCCGAGACACCACACCGGGGGGTATCCTCCTGGGCCCCATGCCGCCATATCTGTCACCCCGCAGTGCTTCGAGTGTTCCTCCCGTGGGCGCCCTTCGATAGCGTCTGGTCGTGCCGGACTCATCGGCTCCCGCCTTGGGACGCCCGGCCAGGGTTGGGGCCCCTGCTCCGAGCCGCAAGCCCGCTACGGGATAGCGTCGCATCTCGCCGAACCATTTGGACGTATCCATTGACATGGCAAATTTTACAAAACAATTTTGGCTAATCAGTCGAATGGGAATTTTTCGATATTGTCCAAACTATTTACAACTCTGGGGGATTTTAAGGGTTAAAAACGATTTTGAATGCTCTTTTCCGATAAATTAACATGCCGATGGTTCGAAGGCACAAACGCCCATGACAATCTCCAACTGGCCCACTTGGGTGGCATTGTTTTCCATACAAATCCATACGAATCCGGGAATATTTGAAAGTCACTTTTGCCAAGGCATTGATTCCTCACTCTTCATGCTTCAAAAAAAACCCTACACCTTTAAGGATATATCAGCCAACAAATTTTAGCACAAATCTGTTTGTCTTTTCTGCAATCAAGGCTTCAAGTTGGCTTCAACTATTTTAGGATTGGTTTTCTAAGGTTCTGTCTTGTAACAACCATATAAAATATGCTTTGCCTAATTGGGTTTCAAAGATAAACGCCTTGCAATCCTTCGCAGATCCTGAAAGTTTGATCACAAAAATATGAGCTTAAACAAAAGCGCATTCCTCAGGGGCTTTTGAAGGCTAATAGGCACTTGATTATTGCTTTCCTCTCCTACTGGATCATAAATAATCCTATTGGATCATAAAAACTCCACACCTTTGCGGATATAGCAATCATAAATTCGTTACACTAAAAGGATAGCACAAAATTGTTTGAATTTCTTGCTACTTAGTTTTAAAGTTTTTAATCTTTTGGGTATTATGTTGAACAGATCTTTGAATTTGCGATTCAGATCAAAAGAGCATTCTGTAAGTTCAGCTTCTAATGTCTTCCCCCTTTTATTGGAATCATAAATCTGTATTGTATCATTGGGACGTCTGTTTAATGCTTTAATTTGCTCCAAACAGGAGGCCATGGCCTTTCGTTAGGTTATTGGAAGCTCATAGGCACAAGCTGTCGCAGGGCGGTCAAAATTCATCGTAAACGAACACCAGAAGAAGGGCATCCGGAGTTAGAGACGCCACGACCGGCAGGATGTGCTGTCCGGTGCAGAGGTGCGGGCCGCAGGCTTGCTGCCCGCTGCCGCGGAGGCCGGTGGATAAGCTCTGGCCGGTTAAGCCGACCTACGGCTGTCCGGGGCAGAAGTGCGGCCCGTGCGGGGACTTGGAACAGGTATGCCCTTGCAACTGCATCCGCAACGGGCACATATTGGAGGCCCTGGCCTGCCTCTTTCGGCTGAGCGAGTTCGAGCTGATGGCGACGCTCTTCCAGTTGGCATACGACGAGGCCCAGCCCCTGCCCCGGTTTCCGCGGGACCGCGTGTGGAACGTCATGGAGAATATAAAGGCGCCGTATACGGAGCTGCACGACCTGATGATTTACGACAGCATGTACGACCGCTGCGGGCTACCCATCGATCCGCTCGACAGGACCAACACGTACAAGCTGCTGCGGATGATCTTCATGGCCGGGGTGCTGGTACCGGAGCAGCGGGACTACCTACTGATGATGCTGCGGCGTCTGAACGCGCACGCCATCTGTCCGGTGAACCTGGAGGCGCTACTGGCCGCCCTACAACTCCTAAAGCTGGACGACCTGGTCTGCGGGCTGCTCAACCAGAGGGCGCGCGCCAAGCGCCTGCGCAGCGGTCGGCAGTGCGCGGACCTTTGCCGGCTCTACCAGAAGGTGGTGACCACCGATAAGGATACCGTCATACGGCGGCGTATGCGCACCCAATCCAATACGGGCAAGGAGAAAGGCAAGACCGAGGCGCAAAAGAAACCGCCGCAGCAGCGCCCCAAAATCCCTCCACCCGCCGCTCAGATCTACTGCACCCGACGGCACGTCGAGCCGGAGGAGCCGCCGCACTCCGACGGCGCCACGCCGGTCGTACAGAGAAGCTCCATGCGCCGTTCCTCCGCAAAGAAGGCCTGGCCGACGCGCTTCAGCCACGAGTCCAATCGTCGGGACTCGCACACCTCCGATAATTCGAAGCGCTACAAGGAGGCAACCGGCATCCGGTCGTAGTTCGGCGTGCACAGCGGCACCACTTCACCCACAAATTATTAGTTCATTGTACTCCTCATGGATCCAAAAATATTCATGTTTCGGCCAGATTTTCCAACATAATTGTTCTGCTCTTTTCTGAACCGGGAGGGCTGTAATCCCAGCACCGATCCAGGGGAGGTCAACATCAATAATTGATAGTTTAGGTTCTTTTTTTGACATGGGTTCTTTTGGGAAGATGTAATGGGAATTATGGGAATTCCCTTGATTTATTTCAAGTGATTTCTGGCAGTAAATATTCAATAGTCTATTATTTCTACAAAATCATTCCAAAACCTTATGTTTTGCGATGGTTACACAAATTTGTAAAACTAACCTAAACTCGAAAACAATTTTGGCGTATATGATATCTTGTATATTTGTATATTAGGTAGTTGCGGTTGATTCACTTTTACAAATAGTATTTATTCACGAAGAAGTTACAACCCAGCCCAATTTAGAACCCCAAATCTAGTCTCAGTGTCGTCGCTTGCAGCGCGGACTGGGCAGGTACTCCTCGAGCACCTGCTCCTCGAGCAGGCCGGTGTAGGTGGCCGGTATGACCATCGGCCCCTCGGCCATGCACCTTCGCCTCCGCAACCGCGTGCCCAGGTACAAGTGCATCTCCTCCTTGCTTCGTTTCTCCGGCAGCGGCGGCGCCGGCTCCTCAACTTTCCGGGGCACCTGGATAGCTGTCAGAGGCTTCCTGGTCTCGGGGATCTCGGAAGCGGCGTGTTTGGCTCGCAGGCTGTCCAGGAAGATGGCCAGCGGCGTGGGTGTCCTGCTCGCTGGATCGTCGCTTAGCGGCGTGGCTCCGCCGGACTGCCGATTCCTGCGGTTCGGCAGCCCTCGATGCGTCGGCCGCTGATTTGCGGCCTGCGAGGTGCTGAGGTCAAGTTCGGAGGTCTGGTTGGAGGGGAAGTTGGAGGAGGCAGGCGTCACTGCTTGGCGGGACCTCACGGAAGGCGGCGGCCTGACCCATTCCCGCTCGTTGCTCTTCTTCGTTTGGTGGGAGGAGCCCCCGATCGAGGCGGCCCGATGCAGGGACAGGTAGTTCCATCCGGGGCTCTGAACGCGCGAAGGTTGCGACCTCGAGGACATGCTGGGGGGCCTCAAAGTCGAGGCAGTACCGATCGAGGGACTGTTTTTGGGATGGAACGTGGATGTCGAGGTTTCCGTGTAGAAGCTGCAACTCTCCCGGGAGCTCCTCGACGACGAGAAGCTCCTTTCGATGCTCCGCCGACTGGCGTTCTCCTGCATTATCTTCTGCACCGGCTTCAGCTTCGGCTGTCTCTCGTACTCCATCGGCGGCCTTGTGCCCATGTCGATAACCTCCTGGGCGTAGTTCACTCGCTGAAAAGGGGAGTGTCCTCCGCAGTAGGTTTGGGGCGTAAGCATCGGTGCAGGCATCGGCATCGGCGTAGGCATCGGCATGGACGAAGGCATCGGTATATGCGTAGGCATCTGCATAGGCGTAGGCATCGGTGTGGACGTAGGCATCGGTATATGCGTAGGCATCGGTATATGCGCAGGCATCTGCATAGGCGTAGGCATCGGTATAGACGCAGGCATCGGTGTGTGCGTCGTCGCTTCCTCCGGCTGGCTGTTCGCCGGGATCTTGCACCTCCGGGGGGCCCCGCCAAGGGCCTTGACCAGGCCGCGCAGACCCCTGGCCGCCGCTGAAATGGCTCCCACCCGATCCCGACCGCGTCGCTCGAGGTAGGTGGTGGCGGGCGCCGTATGTCTGAAGAGGTATTCCCCCAAATGCGGCGCCTGCGGCCGGCTCTGCATTGGGATGTACTGTTGTTGGTTGTTCGGCATCACATTCGCGCGGTCATAGCCGTAGGATTGCTGCTGCTGGTAGTCCCAATTATTCGTATCCGCGACATGGCCGGCTGTCCTAGGCCGAGCATTTGTCGGACGTTTGCGGTCCTCATGGTGCTTCGACGGCCATGGCATTTCCGGGAAGATCGTGGGCACCCGGCGGCGCTCTTCTCGACTGATCGGCGGCAGGGTCCGGCGGGTTTTGAGCTGGGGGTGGGCATAGTTGTGTGGTTGCCGTTCCCACTTCAAGATCTCGCCGTATACGGTGGGCTTGTTATTCGTAGAGCGTTGTTTTGGCCGCGTATTTGCCGTACGCCCCGAGGGCACGAATTTGGCCAGGCTCTGGAGACGGTGAGCATGGTGCGGTCCATGGTGCGGTCCCTGCCCCTTCCCACGCTCCTGCTCCTGCTCCGTATCCTGGGACTGTGTATCTGTCTGCACGGCGAAATCCTTGATGCACACCTCTCCGCCTCGCAGCCCCTCCATGCGGCGAGACCTCTCCACACTGGCCAGAGACGGAGCCGGCGCACAGGGGCATGACATGCTCTCGGTGTTCGAGCTAAGGGCCCGGATGGAGCAGGTAGAGTGCAGGGAGCGACAGCTGCATCGGAAGCCCACGGTCACGTTCTCGTAATCCGGCTGAGTGTTGTTATAGTAGCGCCTTCCCGACTTCAAGTCCGTGCGGCAAGGACTGCCCGAAGGGCACTGGCATATCGTCTCCGGCACTGCGATGGCAATGGCCTGCCCTTGCGACATCGCTGTAATCGGCTTCGACGACATCGGCGGCTGCGACGACATCGACGGCTTCGACGACATCGACGGCATCGATTTCTTCATCGCGGACTTGAGCCTCGGCTGCTCCTGGGAGGTGGCATCATCCGAAAACGTCCAGTCCGAGTCGCACTGGCATCCCTCTGCGGTGTCGTCGCAGCAGCAGCATCCCAACCTCTTCTGGCCCTCCAACGGGTGGTCAGGTTCGGAATCGAGCTCCACGCCCTGTCTCTGTCGCCAGGACACCGAAGACTGCGACTGGAAAGCTTCCGAACGCTGACTCGGCTTATCTTCCTGGTATTGCTGTTTGGCCATGGCGGCTTCTTGTGCGTAGTGCTCCCTGCAATCGCACTCCCGGCTCGGTTTATCCCGTTGGCCATAGCTCTGATCATTCGCGTAGTTGGCTGTCATCGCGTCGGGGTCCATGGACACGTTCCCGCTGACGCTCCATTTGAGATTTCGATCGGGCTGATGGAGGTTCGGAGGTGTGGAAGCCAAAGTAATGCGATCATCTTGCACGTATGTGTACGTGCCGTCCAAGGTGGTCTCCCATTGCGATCCCTGATCTCGAAACTGACAGGTGCCATCGTCGCATTCGGTATGCCAGCTCGTGTCTTGATCCCGTTTCCCTTCCCGCTCTCGATCCTCCTCTCCTGACGTGTGCGGGCAAGTGTCAGCGCACATCTCCTCCGACTCCGTGACGTAGGGATTCGACTCGTAGGTCTTGCTCATTTGCTCGTAGTCCCTTGCTCCCACATACGGGCACCTAGTTGAGTTTTTACCGGACTCGCCGGAGTCCTCCTCGTAGTCCCTGCGCCTCGACGGCGACCTTTTGGCGGGCGCTTTGCGACGCACGCGCTGTATATTGGTGGCCGTCCGCGTGAACTTCAGGTCCTTGTTCGTGCACATGACCACCGGGGGCGGCTTTGGGGTAGCGCGCGGCTTGGGCTTCGGCTTGGGCTTGGCCCCGAGCAGAGTCCTGGTGGGCGGTGGTCGCGGCTTTTTCGCGACCGGCGTATCATTCTCGCAGCCGGCTTCGTCGGGATTGGGAGACCTTTGGCGCCGGACATGCGGCCGGGGCCTGGCCACGCGCCGCATCAGTTGGTGGTAGTCGTTGGCCTCGTAGACCGCCCGGGAGAAGTAGCCGCATTTGCCGTAGCAGTCTTCATTCGACGACTGGTTGGAGAGGGTGTCAAAGCAGTCTTGACTCTTCGGGCGGCTCTTCGGTTTCCCCGTCACTTTATCGTCTCCTTCCTTGGAAAGTTTATTCTTTTCTCTACTAGACTTTGTTGGTTTTTTGATCGGTTCCTCGGTTTCCACAGCTGCATGGGGTGGTTCCTTGGGAGACTTATTTTTCCGTTTGCGGGGCGGTTTGTCCGTTTCTCCTTTCGACTTGGATTGGGTTTTCATGGCCGATGGCAACGGATCCGGGTTATGCTTTGCATTATTCGGCTGTGGCAGCTGGAACATTCCGTTCTGCGAATTCGGACACAAGCAGGTGATGGGGAGCCGTGGCTGAGGTTCCTTGCACGTATCCGGCGACAGGCAGTTGATGATGGAGCGTGGCGCGGCGTTGTCCGCAACGGCAACCATCGTCGACATGGTGAGCATGTTGTCGCGAGGCGGGCAGAGGCATTCCGGTTCCTCGTCCGGTTCCGCGGGCAAGTTCTCGTACGGCGGACACAGACACTCCGGTTCCGGTTCCTCGTCGCGGGCCCAGCCGGCCAGGGTGCGCTCGCTGGCCTTGCTGGCGGATGTTTTGGGGTCGGCCACCAGGGTGGTGCTGCTGTCCGCCGACTGTGCCTGCTGTTGTCCTTCTGCCTCTGATGTTGACCCCTGTGTCTCCGTCGACTGCATCTCCTCCTGGTCGGCCGACTGGCTCATGGTCAGGATCGTTTGCGGGAGGAGGTCTATCCGGTTCGGCTTCGCAGGCGGACGCGGAGGGCACGGCGGCGGCGGGCGCGGCGGAGGCGTACGCGAAGGCAATACCGATGGCACATTCTGGGCACACTCACACAGACTCTGCACCTGACTCTGGATTTGGCTCGACATCTGCTGCAGGCTGGAGTGGAAGTTGTAGAGCAGGTGGCGGCCATGCCGGGTGCAGCGCCTGCAGAGGCCGCCGACGGTGCTCAGGTAGCCCCTGGCGCGGTGCGGACAGATCGCGTTGGACGCGTGTGGCATGATATTCTCTCGGCTTTTTTGGGGAATGGGCGGATTGATGTAGCATTGCACTATGCCGCTGCGCACGACTTTTGCGTTGGTAGTCCTCGACGGATCGGAGGCCAGATTCTTTACGTCATGCTTGGAGGCATCCTTTTTGACTTTGCCTGAATTGCTGTTGCGGTCGCTTTGGTTGGTCCGGTCGCTACGGTTGTCCTCCTGCCCCTTTACGGGAGCTATAAGGGCATACCCGGATCCTTTTCCGTTATTGTCTTTGGCATTCTTTGCGTCCTGGGAGTTCTTATTGGACTTGGATTGCTTCCTGTCTTTGGAATCATTGCGCGACTTCGATCCTTTTCCGCCGCCTTTTTCCCCCGAATTCTGGTCCTTTTCCGATGCCCCCTTGTCGCCTTTGTCGCCCTTGTCGCCTTTGTCGCCCTCTGAGCTCTTATCCTTCTTTTCCTTGTCTCTGGCATCGCCGACATCGGCGAATTGCGTCTTTCGCCTAGCCCTGCTTTGAGCGCACGTATCGTTGGTGCATGGTTTGTACACATTCTTTCTAGACGTCCCGTCCCCGTCCTTGCATTCACCTTCACCCTCGCCCTCACCCTCGCCCTCGCCCTCGCCATCGACATTCCTGCGGAGCATCAGATCCGTCGGAGGCCGGCATGGAGTCACCACCGCCGTGGCCACCGCATCGTCGCCGAGGTAGCTGTGGGGCCGGCCCGCGGGCCGATTTTCGCAGGGGCAGCAGACGGTGCCATCGCCCCAGTGGTGCATCGAAATGCCGTAGAGGGGGCAGCTGTCGGTGACAGCCGCCTCGTAGCTGGCCAGGATGCTGAAGAACTCCGGCGAGATGCGCCGGAAGAGCGCCGGATCGAGGCGCCGCTGCGGCGCCTGTCGCAGGTCAAAGCGCCTCCGCACGCGTGGCAGCAGTGGCTCCGTCCGGCGCGCCTCCAGGCATTCGGTGGCCATCGGCTGTCCATCGGCCTGGAAGAGGCAGCCGCACGAGCTGTGCGCCCGGGCCCGCATGCACGCGCAAGTGCCCCGCTGCGGCACTGTGGACAACAGCCCAGAGTCCGCCGACGAGGGGCACTTGGTCCCGGCATCGAGGCGCCCCTGCCTGCTGCCCTTGAGGGGCTCGCACTTGTGCGTCTCCGGGTTGCAGATCAGGAACGGGTTGCGCGACCGGGTCTCCTGCGTGGGCACACAGGTGGCCACCAAGGGCTCCAGCGGCGCGCTCTTGCTCTCCCGGGCCTCGGCCTTCTCGGCCGCAGTGACGGGACAGCCGCAGTAGGGGCGACAGTGTCGGCGATTGGGCAGCAGGCGCCGCCGCACCACGGATGCGTCCGAGGGCATGTCCTCGCAGCCGCAGCGCTTGCAACTGCACTGGCCCAGCGGTGACAACTCGTCGACGCTGGCGTCGTCGCTGCGGGCCAGGCTGTCGCCCAGGACGGCCAACTCCTCGGCGGTGAGGCGGTCGAGGAATACCTTCTGCTTGCGAAACCATTCGGTGGCCAGATCGGGCACCAGCATCCGCTCCGACTTCCGGCACGTGCCGCACAACAGATGCTCGAACAGGCTGCATTGGGAGCCCGAGGTGCAGTCCATGCTGCAGGATGCTGCACCGGCAACATCGTCGCCGTCGCTCTCAAATGGGGTCGCGGGTGAGCCCGGCGGGAAGTTGGTCAATGCCTGGGACATCAGGCGGTCCAAGCACTCGCCGCCGTCCAGCACGTGGGCCAGGTATGAACGCATCGTCGTATCCGGCCCATCGGGTTCCCTGCGCTCCATTTTCGGGCCTGGGGCTGGGGCTGGGGCTGGTTCACTTCTTCGATTCGGCTACCTAAAATTTTGATTTATTTTCGGTGAATAGTTCCGGTAAATTGTGTCGAAAGAAGGTGTAAAGGTTCAGTAACAAAGCTTTGGTTATTTTCGTACGATTTTGACTGGGTTTCCCAATTTTTTTAGAGCCTGACACAAAATGCTAAATGCACAAGAACGTTTTCTTGTATTTCCTCAACTCTTTCTGACCAGTATTTTGTCAAAAATGTCTTCATTTTGATTTAATTAAGAACAGCACTTTCGTGCACTTTCACGATTGTTTTGAATGTTAACTAACAGAAGTAAATGTCAACAGCTGGCAAGGGGGCAGCCATGTTGCATGTTGCATGAGCACTTCCGCTGTTACACAACAGTAACATTCAAAAACCCGAATAAATTCATCAAATTCAAAAGTGATCATGTGGGAGAGTGTGGCTATTAACCGAAAATAAGGATGTCTTTAAATATGGCAAAAACAATTGCAAATAAATTCGGACCCCGACGAAACTTACTGTTAACCTCAACCTAAATGTTCCTTAACTTTTTCCTAACCACAAGCTATTTCCACCTTATAAAACATCGCTCCCGCTTGCTTACAGAATCGTTTCGGCCATCCAAGCGTCGTTCTCCTTCCTGGTTGGCCTCATTGTCTGCAAGTCCACCTGCACCAAGTCCTTTGTGTACGCATCGCACTTCCTCATGGAGGCCTACGGATGGTTCGGCACCGCCTACTTCATGTACGACATCTGGTCGATGTACAAGGTGCACACGCAGAAGATTGCCGACAAGTTGCACCTGCTGCGGCTCACGAAGGCCAGGAACAGTGGTCAGACGGAGCTGGGCAATGGCCACGCGAACGGAAGATCAGGCGAATCCGGAGGCAACAACAACGGCAGCACTCCGAGCACTCCGCGCGAGATCTGCGACTACGACGGCGCTTGCGTGCAAATCCCCAAAGACGGACGCTGGGACTTCCTCAAGTACGTGCTCACCCATCCGGTCATGATGATCCACCACGTCTTCATCGGTACCTTTGGCCTGCTGGTGGTGACGGTAAGTAAATCTCAATAGCCTCTGCTTGACAATCGTTGCTAATACTCAATTGCTTACCCCTTTGCAGTACATTCGCGGCGGCGGGCACTGCATCTACAGCTACATGTTCATGATGGAGTTCTCCACGCCGTTCGTCTCGCTGCGGAGCATCCTGAGCACCATGCGGCTGAAGGAGTCGCGCGTGTACATCGCCAACGGGCTGCTCATGCTGGCCACCTTCTTCGTCTGCCGCGTTTGCATGTGGCCCTACGTTATGTGGCGCTACAGCCTGGCCATCGAGGCCGCCTCCCTCTGGGCGGCCATGTGCGGCCTGCCCCGCGGCTGCCTGGTCAGCATCGCCATCCTGTTCTTGCCGCAACTCTACTGGTTCTACCTGATGGTCATGGGAGCCCTCAAGGTGAGGAGTGTTCAGGGGAAGAATGGAAAATCCACTTGAGGGGATAACTCAAATGAAACAAAAAGAAATATCATTGGGGAATAAGTTGAGTTGGGATAGCTTGGCCGAAACCGCAGAGATCTGTAAAAATAATCTTTAATTTCCTTGGGTTTTATAATTAAAAGGATTTGGGATATGTCATATTTAAATAGGTTTGTCAAGGATGTTTGTGAGCACAGATCTCAAGTATTTAAAAAGTTAGTTTCTTGAGATATTTCTCAAAGCTATAATCGGGAATAAAGTGGCAAATAAGTTATCCTATAAGTCTTGACTCGTAGGAACTAAAAAACTAGTCATTTTGAAGAAATAAGTTCCCAATGCCAAACAGTTTTGTCATCCTCTAAAAAGTATTTTAAAATACCTTCAAAATTGTCATATTAATTACTGCTTTTGCAATAGAAATAAGAACAACTGATTCAAGAAACAGAGTTATTAAAACACCCAAATTTACCTCTAAAATTAGTGATATTTGACTCCCAAAGCTGATACCCTTTGGAATGGATTTTCAGACTACCTCTCTCTTTCGCTTTTGTGTGGTCACTTACTTCTTTCCTTGTCTTTTTCAGGTCTTCCTGCCGCAGAAGCGGAGGCCGCCCAACGGAGTACTTCCGCCCACGCCTACGCCCACGCTAACGCCCACAACTACGCCCACCGCCCTCTTGAACGGCAAAAACTAGTGCAAATTTAAGTTGAAATTGATTTTTTTTTAATTGTTTTACAATCACGATGTATTTATTCGGGTGGCACAGTTCCAGCCGGCTTCCATTTTGCGAAGCTACAGCTAATTGTTTATAAAATTTAAACTTTAATGTTACATACCCCCGAGATAACAACGAACGACAAATCTGGGAATAACCTTTAGTTATTAAAAAAAGACATAATATACTACTAAAAACAGGAGCGATGAGGAAACATGAGGAACGGAACGGAACGGAACGAAACGATGAAACCAAGAACAAAGCCTAACATAAGTTACAACTAAAACCAAACGCAAATGAAGCGAATAAAACCATGTTGCTTACTTTATAAAGCAAACGCCCCGCTAACCGTATACTATTGAATATAAATGTTGCATTCTATTCTTGCTACCGCCGCGCAATCGATGTTGTTGAGTGCGAGCTTATATGTTAACACAAAAATCAAACTAAAACCTAAAAACCAAACAAAAAACAAGCGAAAGCATTACTTTTTGTGTGTGTGTGGACAAAGATAACCGAGAGTAGCGAGGGAATAGGAATATAAACGCTGTATTACCTGCATTTGCCAGCCTTGAGACAAAACTGTTGTTGAGATTGTGAAACGAAGCTATACATCCTGATTGAATAGTGATTAGAGAGTTGTAAACCCGGGGACCGCAAGCCATTTACTATACCATTTGTTTAGAGGCAAGTTATACAGTTTTCCAAGCTACATATATTTTGTATTGATAGAGAGAGGAGTATCGTATATGTATACATTTTTGAGTTACGTAAACCGAAGCCGTAATGGAAGACGCGCACAATTGGAGTCTACCTAATATACATATATCAGTTTTAGTTAGCAAGAGAATGACCCATTTTTTGGGCCTTCCCACCCCCCGGTCCCCGGTCCCCCAGTCCAGATGGAAGAGTACACTAAATATATTTACATACAATACGCATAGGTTGCCCGCCCAAGTGCGCGAGTGCGTTTATTTGTGAACTGTTTGTGAAGAAACTAGCACAAAATCAAATTTTAATTGAGCTTACAAGATTGTAATTATATATGTAGTTAACTATTTATATGTAACGATATATATTATATATGTAATGTTTGGGCGCGACTTGAGGATCGTGCGCGATTGTTGCTGCCGTAACTCGGCTTCGGATCGGACGCGCTTAGTTATGTGTATTTACAAGCTTAACCCACAAAAAAATGTATGTACTATACTGTATACTGTATACTGTACGCCACAACTGAGCAGTGATGCAAAGTGCGCTGGCCTCCCAATAAAGTTGCTACAGTTTCCCCCCACCAACCCGCCGAGCTACCAAGCTACCAAGCTACCACTTGCCTTCCGCTTCCTCACAGGGTGGCCCGCTTGCTGCTGGGCAGGCTGTCGCCCTCGTCGTCGCTGCAATCGGCCCGCCGCCGCTTCTTCTGATGCTCCTCCACCAGCTCCGAGGTGCGTATCCGATTGCCCGTCATCTGCAGCCAGTCAATGTACTGTAACCCATCAAAAGGAGATGTGAATTGAAGGGGGAATAGCAGGGGGAGCAGGGGGAAGCCTACCTGACTGTTGGTGCGCACACCCGCCTCGTGCAGCTTGGCCTCGATGCTGTCCAGGCGATGCTCGCTTTTGGCGCCATCGCGATCGCTCTTCGAGATGTCGAGCAGGTGGCGCACCCGCTGGCGCAGCGTCTCGAAGATGATGCGGCCGACAACGTGGTTGCGATCGTAGGGCGTCAGGTAGCGCCCGAACTCGTAGAAGTACGGATGCAGGCGTCCCAGTTCGATGTGCGTGGTCTCCGCCTCGCAGACGGCCTTGTGCACGTTGCGGTAGATATCCGGCACGGCTACCGTGAAGTAGGCATTGTTCACCTTCAGCTCCTTGATGTACCACAGCGGCAGATTGATGGTGCGTCCCGGTTCCAGGTCGTCCGTCTCGGCGCCGGCGTCCAGGAAGCCTGTGAAGGTGCGTGGTTAGTAAGCTGCGGGGGAATTCTCTTGGGCATACGCACCCATGCGCTGCAGCTTCGTGTTGACACGGCACTCCACCTTCTCCTGGGTCACGAAGATGTCCTCGATGGAGTAGTAGTTGGGGAAATAGTTCATGGCGAGGCGGTTTTTGCAAAGTAAACAATTCGCGCCGACTGGGACATGGCAAACATAAATTTGCGCGGCTGCCAGTGTTGGCAAACGCCAGCGGAACAGTGTTGCGCAAGCGCTCCATACCCAGCGGTATTAGATTTTGCTATTTAACTTTAAATTTAAATTGATTATCCAAACAGTTTACAAATAAAAGATATAACTAGGGAACAACATTTTTATTGGACATTTGTTTCATAATATTCCCATAACTAAATTTAGTGATTGGGTCCATGGTAATTGGTTACAAATGCTTTTCAAATCCTCATTAGGAATAAAATACATAATTTTAAATGATTCCAAAATGAAAAAAATTATCTCTATCAATTTGCCGTAATTAATGTGTGTATAGTCTATGATTGTTTACAGTTTACAGTTTACAAATAAAAGATATAAGTAGGGAACAACATTTTTATTGGAGCTTTGTTTCATAATATTCCCGTAACTAAATTTAGTGATTAGGTCCGTGGTAATTGGTTACAAATGCTTTTCAAATCCTCATTAGGAATAAAATACATAATTTTAAATGATTCCAAAATGAAAAAAATTATCTCTATCAATTTGCCGTAATTAATGTGTGTATAGTCTATGATTGTTTAGTCTAGTATTCGGGAAGAGCGACACCATTTGAAAACATCACAGCATTGGGTAATAGTAGCGTTAAAAAAAAAGGTCTAAGGTGTCAAGAGCATTTAAGTTAGGGCGACTAGATGTGATATGCACCATGACAGCCTTTCAGATTCCCTTCCGCTACGACGATAAATCATCGAAGTCCTCGTCGCTGGTCGGTGGCTCGAGGCGCAGCTCGGGAATAGGGCGATTCCAAACGACTTTTGGTAGGCCACAGTTGGTTGTTCCCTTACCGCGATCATGCCGGTTGACGTGCTCCTGCTGGCGCGCCTTCAACGCCCTTGGTGCAGCCATGTGTGGCAATTTGCGCTGCCCAGTTGCCCCGAAAAAGGAACTGTTGCACTCCAGGGATGCGGCAAGGTTCCTCTTTGCCGCAGTGGCCGCCAACTCGGTGTTTTCGTTGTTGACGGGCAAGCGGCGCTTCTGCAAGTTAATGCTGCCAGTCGACGATTTGATGGTCACCTTCGAGGCGGACTTCTTCAGCGTGCCGATGCCGGACTTGTCCCGCATATCCTTGGGCGTGGCCAGGGGCTTTTTGTTGTCGCCCGCCGCCGCCGTCGCCGCCTTTGGATGTCGCAGCAGCTCCCAATCAGCCTTCATGATCTTCAAGACATCCCTGCCCTTCACCAGGAACACGCTATGCTTCTCCTCGACGAGACTCTTGATCTGCTGCTCTACTTTCAGCAGCTTGGCGGTGAGGGCCTTCAGCTCCTTCTGCTCCTTCAGCAGCTGCCCGCCGCGATTGTTGAAGCGATTCGGGTCGCTGGCCTTGACCTCCAGCTCGACGAGGCGCGACCACATCTGCTGGCGGCCCGCATACGCCACGAATATCTTTTCGTTGTCGTGGTAAAACTTCTTCGCCTCCTCCAGCATCGCCTCGTAGCGCTCCAGGTCCTCCTCGCTGCCGGCGCCGAACTGGAACCTGTTGAAGCGGTCGCGCTCCTCGTCCGCCTTGAGGATGCGGTCCCACCACACGATTATCTCGCCGCGCAGCCGCTCGATGAAGGTGTGAAGGTTCTGGCGCCGCAGCGTCTGGCAGCGCTGCAGCTCCTCGCGCAGAATGTCGTACGTGCGCTGATTGTAGGCGGTGGCCTCGCGCACCCGCCGCTTCCCGTACTCGTCGTCCTCGGGCAGGCGCTGCCACAGCACCTCCACCTTGCCGCGCATGACGTCGATGTTCTCGCGCAGCTGCAGCACCTGCTCGCCCAGCTCCGCGTGCATGCGCCGCAGCTTCGCCAGCGCCTCGTTTGTGATGCGGACGTCGTTGTGGCTCAGCAGCCGCTCCTCCTCCTCCGTCTTGGGCCGGCATTCGAGCACCTTCATGTCCTGCCGGATGCCCGCCCACAGGTGGGCCACCTCCTTCAGGCGTTGGGTGCGCTGCTCCTCCAGCTGCCGCAAATGCTGCCGGAAGCGGGCGATCTCCTCGGGCTGGGGCAGCGGCTCCTCGGGCAGCAGGAGCGGCGTCAGGCCGAGGCCCTCGCACAGCTGCTCCTGCTGCAGCAGCAGCTCGCCGATCTCCGCCCGGCGGCGGGCCAGCTCCTCGCGCAGCTTCTCGATGCTCTTGTCGAGCTTCAGCTGCCAGACGACCAGCGGCATCTCCTCCGGCCGCTCGCCCAGCTCGACGCCCTTGTGCAGGAGGGCCTGCAGGGCGGCCGCCTCGGCGCGCAGCCCGGCAATCTCCTCCAGGATGCCCGCGCGCTTCTCGCGCGACTCCTGCATCAGGTCCGCATAGAAGGCCTCCGCGTGGCCCTTGAGGCGCTGCAGGAAGTCGTCGCAGGTCGCCGGCTCGAAGATGTGCGACCACATCGCGTGCAGCTGCTCCACCCGCTGCCCGGTCAGCTCCAGAATCTCGCCCTTGATGGCATTCATTGTTTCGCCTTGCTTTTCGTTTCCTTCTCACTTGTCGTCGCTTTCAACGGTCTACGCGCTGAGCATCCCTGCCAGCTGCCTGGCCTGCCCTCGTTGTTGCCTCGGTTGCCGGATTCGACGTTTGCTGGGCACCGGAAGCGCTGAGCTATCGAAATTCCGATTGGGTGGACGGACAGATTTCGGCAAGTGACGCTGCGGCTGCTGTGTTCGGTATATTCAAATTGTGATGGCGGCCGACAGTATTGCCACCCCCTTGCGCGGAGTAACCGGTTGGAGTGAGACCAAACGGTAACGGTTACCAAACAGTGCTGCCCATATATGCCAAGTTACTATGCCAAGTTACTAACCAAAATTAACGATTTTCTTGGCTAAACTCATTTGTTATGATTGCTTAAATCCTTGCCAGCTGCCTGGCCTCCCTCGTTGTTGCCTCGGTTGTCGGATTCGACGTTTGCTGGGCACCGGAAGCGCTGAGCTATCGAAATTCCGATTGGCTGGACGGACAGATTTCGGCAAGTGACGCTGCGGCTGCTGTGTTCGGTATATTCAAATTGTGATGGCGGCCGACAGTATTGCCACCCCCTTGCGCGGAGTAACCGGTTGGAGTGAGACCAAACGGTAACGGTTACCAAACAGTGCTGCCCATATATGCCAAGTTACTAACCAAAATTAACGATTTTCTTGGCGAAACTCATTTGTTATGATTGCTTAAATATAAATAAATATGTTTTCTCGCCCTAGAAATTTATGTTAGGCGATATTTTGACTGCAAACATACATATATTCTCATATTTTTTAACGTACTTTTGTTAACTAAATTAACTCTGTTTATTTTAAAATTAAATGTTTATGTTGTACCTTCATAGTCTTAAAGCAAATGCCTTCGGGAAAGCATGCATTGTTTTGAGTATTTATTTTAACTAAATTATATGTTTTGGTATATCATGTAAAAAGGAAATGCATAAAATATATCGGAGCAGTCGCTCCAGCTATCAATTTTAGAGGAAACACTTAAAAATATTAAACCTTAAAAAATTAAGCAGCTATTGTGAACCGGCAATGCCTAAACCCTACTGTGTTGGAAAGTGTGCAACTAAGCAATCCCTAACGCCTGGCCTGCTACTTATTGCAGTGTCGCGCACTGCTGGGGAGGATAGTTGCAGTAGTGGAAAACGGTCGCGAGTCGTATATGTTTTCCATCGATTTCTTTAACTGCAAGCCAAGCGATCCTGCCCAGCGTCCTTGAGCGACTTGCCCCGCCTCGCATCGCCCCCTCAGAGCAGAGCAGCTCCCCTCAGGAGCAGTTACCGCCCAGCAGCAAAATGAGCGCGATAGGCGGCCCCGCAGGAGGGGCAGGAGGTGGTGCAGCAGGTGCAGGTGCAGGTGCAGGTGCAGGTGCCTCCGGTTCAGGTGCAGCCGCCGCAGCAGCAGCAGCAGCAGCACTCGAGGGAGCCGTGGGTGGGGCACCAGCCCCTGCACCCCCCGCCGCCGATGCAGCCACCCCGCCGCCCTCTCCGCCCAACGCCAACGCAAATGCGGGTGCAAATCCCAATCCCAATGGTTCCCCCATGGACACCACATCGCTGAGCGCTAGCGAGGACCAGGAGGCCAAGCGGCGCAAGTGCCTGGAGCCGAATGCCCAGGATGGCGATGCGGATGCCCAGGACGGCGCTAGCACGGTGGGTTGTGCGGTCTGTTTCGCCTTAGCGCCCCCCCCCTTGACCACCCTCTGCCCCTCTACCCCTCTGTGCCTCTGCCCCACCCCGCCCAAGCAACTGACTCACCTGCAACGTTCTCTGTTCTCCACTCTTTTTGGCCTCTCCCCCTCGAAAAAACAGATGGTCGACGCCAACAGCGTGCTGAACAAGATAGCCAACCTGTACGCGGAAAAACTGATGTCGGACATTGTTCTGCTGGTCGATGGGAAGGAGTACCCGGCACACCGGGTGATACTCTGCGCCAGCAGCGATGTCTTCCAGGTAATGCTGATGAATCCCGGCTGGAACGAGTGCAGCAAGCGGGTGATCGAGCTGCACGAGGAGGCCTGCTGCTCGGCGGTGTTCCCGCAGTTCATCAAGTACCTGTATGTGGGGCACATCGAGGTGACCCTGCAGACGGTGATGCCGATGCTGGCGCTGAGCGACAAGTACAATGTCCGCGACCTGATCGACCTGTGCGTCGGCTATATGAGCAAGCATGTGGCCAAGGCGGCCACCAACGGCTATTTGGTCTCCTGGCTGCAGTACACGCTCTCCTTCACGCCCACCCACAACGATCTCACCGAGACCCTCAAGCGTTTCCTCAAATGGAACCTCGAAATGGTCGCCGAGTCGCGGGACTTTGTCGACTTGGATCCGGCTATTCTGCAGCTGCTGCTGCAGCAGAACGACATTGTCATCTCCAGTGAGTACAAATTGTTTGGCATTGTCCAGACGTGGTTGCTGCATCGACGCGATCAGATTGAGTCGCCCGCGGGCGCTGCTGCGGCTGCTGCTGCTGCTGCTGATGCCAGTTCCTCCTCCACTTCGGCTGCAGCGGCCGCCGCCGCCGCCGCCTCCGCCGCCTGGTCGCAATCGAGCTGCAGCTCGAGCTTCATGGATCTGATCGAGCAGACGGTGGTGCACATTCGCTTCGGCATGATGACGCCGCAGGAGCTGTCGCAGTTGTCGCTGATGGAGCCGCTGGTCGAGTACCACAAGGAGTTCCTCGTCGATCGCATTGCCATCGGAATGAGCTACCAGTCGGGGCAGGAGGACAGGGTGCGCGAGGTGCGGGCCTCCGAGTCGGGGGAGCTGCAGTTCACGCCGCGCCTCTACTGGAACGACACCTGGAGCGTCGGCATCAACGTGCACAACTTCGATGAGATCGAGAACTACAAGAACTACGTGACCTGTTTCTTTTCGCAGCGTCACATCGCCGAGGACGAAGATGGTGAGTGGTTGCCTCCGCCAAGCTTTGCCTCTATCTCATGGCCTTTGTTTTGCATCCTGCAGATCCCTGCATGACCTGGGAGATTGAGTTCTTTCCGCGCGGCGTCAAGTACACGAAGGCAAAGATGGTCTGGGGCGAGGATGTGCCCGGTTGTGCCCTGAACACGGTGCGCTTGCGCGTGACTTGCAAGCACCAGAACATTGGCGAGGAGCGGTTCAAGGTGAGTTTTTGGCCCCTGCAAGGCCTGGGCAGCAATATTGGAAAAAGCGGACAGCACCCAAACTTTGCCGATTTCAGTACTGCAAAGTGCATGATATCGATTTACAGATAAATACCATGGAAATTGAACATTTTTCCAATGTTTTTACCATCTTGCAACTGCAATTCAACGAAATAGTATTTGTGATAGCCATAATTTGTTTCGCAAACTCTCATAATGCCAAAAACGGGTATCGTTCTTACTGAAGCTACAGAGGCAAGACGGTAGATTGCTAGTCGGTCGGTTTACAGGCCACTGCCTTCTGCAAGTCCATGCTCTAAAACTAGGCCTAACAGGAAACGATGGGTGTCGGCAATGCAAGGAGCCAGGCGTGAAGGAGTCGCTAGATCATATCCTCTGCCTCTGTGGCCAGTGCTTATCACAAAACGACAGCGATTACATGAATGCACTGAACTTTACATAGCTGAAAGAAATATTCATATTTCTAGACCCGAACAGGCTTCTGGCATTGGCGAGAAGCACTCCCTTCAAGGATAGGTCATCCGAACATAAGATAACATAACATTTGTATGCCCTAAGGACCTAAAACATTGTTCGATTGTTTTACAGATCGCCGTGCTGATTCTGGGAGTGCAGAACATGATCAGTCACATCCGTACGGTGGTGGAGCGCACCGAATACTTCTCGGACACATCGCGCGTTATCAACTTGGACAACCTGCTGCCCTACGAGGAGCTGGAGCACACATCCCCCTATTTGAGCCCCCACCTGACGGGTAGCCAGCGCAACACGCTCACCCTTCACGTCCTCATAACGCCGATGGGTACGCACACGTGCCGCGATGCGCCGCCGTTTCAGTTTTAGAGCTGCACAAGCAAGCGGAATTCTCCAAAAGATATGCTAGGTACCCCCAAACATACACACACACACTAACAGACAGACAGCACGATCTGCATATCCACTCTTCCATATTAGTTTATATCCCCAATGGCTGCAATATCCATTTTCGGGCAATACGTGAGTAGGCGGATTAGTTCCGGTCCCCAGGCCCCATTCCCCGTCGCAATACGTTTGTTTGTGGTTTAAGTTTGACTTGTAATTTAAGCGTTTGTTTTCTTATTATTGCTTTTTTTTTTCGTTTAGCTTGTAATTGTTGAAGTATCAATGCGCTTTGCAGTCCGCGGTGAAGTTTTCGGTGCAATAAATTGGCTAAAAAGGTATAAGGTAGGGGCGGATGGGAGACCCTCTTCCCATTCCGACGACGGCTTGGCAACGCAAACTGGCAGGAGAGAGCTGGCAGCAGATATATTGTTTTAGGGCCGATAGATATGTAGTTTTTTATGTATCTGCCTGGGGACTATGTGCTGAACGGTGATCCCTTTACGACCTGTTTACGGGTCGGGATCTGGCAGTCGCGTTGTATCTTTATGCCCGCTCTGCCGGCAGTGACTTGGCCATAATTTGGCCAACTCCCAAATATGTGTATAGGTGTGGTATAGCTGGTATAGGTGGTATAGGTGGTATAGGTGGTACAGGGTAGCTTGCGTCGATCGAAGAACAATACGAAAATAGTAGACGGTGTATTATATACTAGCGCTAGTATACAGAGCCATCAATCGAATTAATATGTTGAAATAAATGTAGTTGTCGCTTCAAAAGTAGCCGAGCCTCTTGTTGAACGAGTTTATGTTTTCTATGGACTGAATTAATTAAAGGAAAGAAAGAGTTACTATCATACTTACAACTTAGATATTATTATTATGATTATGATTATCAGCTATCAAGTGACACTAGTTTTAATCTCTCTGTTCCGCTATTTTATCCAAAAAGTTGGACAGCCATTTTGTAAGATACAGTCATTTATTCCCCGAGCGTGAGTCTGAAAACTTCGAGCAAAAAAACAAAAAAACACGAACGCAGTATCCCAAAAAAAAAAAAATGAAGAAAATAAAAACCCCGACGTGGAGGATTCGAAGCGGAAAATGTAAATTAAATGTTACCAATTACCTATATAAATGTATACAAAATGAATATTTACAAATGGATATCAATAAAAAATACTTCATTACTTACTTTTAAACACCTTAATAGCCATGCCACTTACTCGTCACATCCTTACCAAGGGATAAATCATGGTAACTCCCATCTGATCCCCGGTTAGCCCGTGATTTACAGCCCCGACTCTGCAGATGTTTTCGACAAACATCGTGAGCAACTCTATGTACTCTCCATTCTATTTTTTCAGATGTGTATTTTAGTCGCGTCTTGTGGGGAGAAAATACTATACATTATACTTTGGTTGTTTTTCGGTTGGATCAAAGTCTTATGTCCGGATGCGTTGTTTAGTTTGGACCGGGTTCTCATTTATTTATTCACTCCGCAGGGGGTGGCTGGTCTTTAACAATCCTGAGATATTACCCCAGGGTTGGAGCTTTTTATCTGCATGGGTATTGCTTGGGGGTAGTCACATCAGAAGAAATCGTTTGAGATGGACGCAAGAACTTTTACACCGCGACTCTGACTTGCAGATTGGTGGTGGTGGTGGTGGTGGTGGTGGGTGACGGGTTATTTAAGATTTACAGTTTTTGTTTTCGTCTTTATTTGTCGGCTGTATCAGCGCGTGTATATCTGCCGGTCCGCTCTGGCTTTTACGAGGGAAGAGAGCTTTACAGAAGACAATTGCGATCGGACTTTGAAGCACGTTCCCGGTGCCAGAGACCCGGACGTACTTTTAGGAACCCAGCGTGGCGGGGCTCGTCAGTTGGCCGTGAACTGAGCACCTGAGCGCACTCCTCAGGCGCATACCCAGAAACTTAATTGCAAAAATTCCGCCAGCGAAAGGACAGGATCATGGATAACCCCGCATATGTGATCGACTGCGAGCGAGAGTTTGGTGAGTGAATGTCAAGGAGGATGTGCATTTTTTTCCATTCAATATGAAGGTATATGTAATATGGGATATTGAATATTTTTATTCGTAAATCCTCCTCAAACTGCAAGGATGGGAAGGTATTTGCTTGATGGGATGAAAACGAAAGTGCAAACTCATTTGATTGCTTGTTTTTTGGTTGCTATGCTTTATTATTGCCAAAATGACTTTGTTCTTATTTGTTTTGGTATACATATATAAGATATATATATGCGGTATATAAGATATATATATATATATGCGGTATATGCCCATCAGTTACAGATTCAATTCTATATCGTATGCATATCTTTTATACGTTAGTTATTTATAGATGAATTCAATTCTCGTGTCTTTCAATGCAGATGCAGTTTCCCCCTTCGCGTTCACGTTCACGTTCGCCTTTACTTTTACTTTCCTTTCATTCAATTTCATTTTCATTTACATTTCCATTGCCATTTCCATTTCCATTTCCAATTCGCTTTCTCTTAGTGTATTTGGTGTTTGATAGGTTGCATTTAGTGTCGTGTTCCGATTATGTGAATAGACCAAGAGAATGTCACGTCAGACATCGGTTATGCATGTGCCCCGGCATTCGTAACATACTTGGTAAATAGACGTTTATGCAGACTGGGCTTTCAGAAGAGCACAATAGACTTTATCTGGCTTTGCGTTGGCCATATACCGGTACCTGTGTATATTTTTAGAGCCTCCTGTAGCTTTTGATTTTATCTCAAGATCTGTTTTCCCCGAGCATTCAGCGCATACATAACCGATATCTGGCAGTGGCCATCCCGATAGAAGTGAGTGTAATATAGTGACTTTTAACCGCCTCCTCCTCGGGCGGGGTACTCCTTGGATGGTTTGCGGGCCTAATTGTTTTCCGGGTAATTGGTTACTGGATAACTGGTAACTGGATTACTGGTTACTGGATTACTGGTTACTGGTTACTGACTACTCTAGGGTTTTGGCTAATTATTGTAGTTGGTGTAGCGTTCGCTAGCTGCCTGGAAGCAGTGTCCTAGGTGGGGTGAGTCTTGCTGCTGAGCTTGGTGAGGTGAGAGCCGCCTGTGTGATCCGTGTGATCCGTGTGACATTGTGATCCGTATCCGAGTGACGTTTCTACTTGAAGTGGGTCCCGTATTATGCGTGGGCTGTGTGATTGGAGGTGTGTTTTGGAGGTGTGTGTCTGGTACGTTAACTATATTTTGTCCTTTTATTTTTTGGCTATGGTTTCAACTATCCTTTTGCGTAGATAACATTTATAACCTCTATATGCGGCCCAGGCTCCGTCTCTATAAATTTAGTCTGTTCCCTGGCCCAGTACTGGCCCAAGATTTGCGATTCAATTTATGATATTTGTGGGTGAAAAACTTCCACCTTCAGATACAATCTTTGGTTCAGTTTTGGGCCTAAAGTAATCCCCATTCATTCGCAATACTTCTGCCAACCTCTGGCCAGTACTGAGCTCCTTCGAGTGTCTCCTGGTGAGTGGTGCTGCCCTTCAAAACACTTCTCCATGGCCTCTAGTAATGTGCGGGGCTTGGGAGCGTGTCGGGAGAGTCAGTGGCTCAGGACATCCTCCTAATCTTCCTGGCTTTGTGAGTGATATAAAAAAAAAAAAAGAAAAAATTCTGGCTGCCACTTTAGCCACTATGGTTGCTTTACTTCTCGAAGATTAGCTCGCCGGTGAGGAACGGATTGAGGTAGGTCTGCGAGTCGTAGCCGGAAACCGAGGCAGTGGTGGAGCGTCGTCTTCCGCCGGATTGTGAGCCTCCGCCTCCGCCGCCGCCTCCGCCTCCGTTGCGCCTCTCGCCGTGGGCATGACCGTGGGCATGGTGCAAGGGCCGCTTCTCGTCGCTGGGACTCAGGATCAGGGGAATGGGCATTGAGGTGTAGAGCT
This sequence comes from Drosophila ironensis, assembly GCA_021223825.1. NCBI lineage: Eukaryota > Metazoa > Arthropoda > Insecta > Diptera > Drosophilidae > Drosophila > Drosophila ironensis. The sequence continues at coordinate 1,138,677 of JAJJHQ010010246.1, forward strand.
GCAGCTGCGGGGGCTCCACAATCGTTCCCGCCGCCGGATTGAGCGGTGTGTCCATGTAGCCGTGCTGCAAAGTGGCAGCTGTCGCCACGGCGAACGCCTCGGCTCCGCTCGTCGAGGTGGGTGCGGCTGTGGTCGTGGCGGACACCTTCTTCAGGCCACCGCCGCCTAGTCGGGCCCTGTGGTGTTTGTAGTGGCCGCGGTGGATCTTGCGCTTGCCATGGGACACCAATCCCGTGCCATCGGCCGGCGGTGATGTGTCCAACAGCGGTATCAGCGGCATATGGGCCTCCGGATCGCTGTCCAGATCGTTGCTGCTGTTCCCGTACATCGGCGGCTTCAGCGGGTCCCGGGGATACGGATTCGGATGCGGATGCTGGTGCGGATGCGGGTGCTGATGCGGATGCGGGTGCGGATGGGCCTGGATTATGGTGGCCGTGGCGAAGATCTCCTGGAAACGGTTGCTCGCCTCCAGCTGCTGCAGCTGCAAGTGCTGGCGCTGCAGCAACTGCTGGCGCTGCTGCTGCATGTGGCTGAGGATGCGGTACTGGTCGAGGATGTGCCTGTAGAACTGCTCGGCGGTCACTTCTGAGGAGTTCAGCAGGCGGATGGCTATTTTCTCGGGTATCACAATTTTATCTGCAACGGGCCAAAAGACAAAACAACACCGGTGACGACACATTGCTTATCAGGAAGGTTAATTGCCGGGATTTGGTGAATTATACATAGTAATGCCATTATCTCAAGCGTATAGTATTCCTCCTAATCTGCCTGAGCAGTCCATAAACTGATTCACGGCCAGGTTGTAATTGGATAACTTGATCAAGGCCTCCAGATTAGTGGATTTCAAAACAATTCGCAATCTGGATCATAATATAAGCTGCTCTCACAAGTCTTTAAATCTTAAACTATTCATGCGAACAAATGCCTTGCAGCTGTGTCACACCCGTGACAAGTAGAACACCTATAAATATGTAACTACCTAAGAGATTCATAAACCATCTATGATTCATAAGCCATCTATAATGCATAAACCAAATAATATGAAACCAATAATCCTGGCACCAACATTTAAAGCGAAACAACATTAAATTGCTATTGCCTGCCTGCCAGGCTTGCCCGGTGGGAGTATAACTTTCATTGAGCTACGAGAATCTGTATTTAATTGCATCAAATTAGATTTATTGAACTGCAAGCGGCCAATGGAAAGTGCACCGAGGAAAACTTAGTTGCGCCCCCGGGCAGTGTGTGCAACGTGTTGGGGCATCGTGGCAGGGTGGATGGGTGTGAATGGGTGGCAGGGTGGCAGTCATGTGCATGACACCCCATTGACCTAATTTCAAGTTGATTTGCACAAAAAAAAAAGAGAACTGAACAAAAAGAAAAGTAGGAGGCGGTCGGTCGCAGGGGCTCAAAGAAGGAAAAGCCAGCGGAACAATTGCGGGTGTTTTTTTTCATTTTTCCAACCAGAAAGTGCTGTCAACTTGGATATTTTCCCAAAAAATCTGGTTACCACAAAGTCCTAAATTGGGGAGAGCTGCTTTGTTATTCGTAAAGTTTTCACAGGTTGCAATTTACATATTTTGCTTGCGGAAATGTGTTCGACTCTCCTCTTGACTGCTGTGTTTACACAATTGGATTCTTAATAAATAATGTAGAAATTGCCTGGCTTGTTTATTTGGATTAAGTTCCGATGGCAGAGTCGTATACCCCGTACATGTCTTGGCGGTTGAGGAAAAAATACAAAAAAAGATTTGTTTTCACAGATATGGACGATAAATATTTGCTTTCACAAGCAATCTTTTCACTGAAATTTCGATCAAAGTTCAAGTGTATTTGAAAATATTGAAGAACATTTAAGAAATAAATAAAAAAAGAAGATCGCTTAAATATTATTGGATGCAATTTTCGCATTCTCTTCACTTAAGTTTGCATTAAAATTAAAGTACATTGAAATATATTAAATAATAATATGATATTTGTGCTATAAATTCAGATAAATGGCACAAGACTCGGCCAACTTGATGGCCATAAAAATGGGTTTCCATAGGCATCAAATTCTTGGAATCTTTGCATATTCCTATTTTTTTTTGGGAGCCAAACGAGCTATGAACTGCCCACCGCTGCTATAGAACACTTCATACAAATGGCACAAGACCCGGCCAACTTGATGGCAAGAAAATTACCATAGGTATCCAATGGTTTGCCATGGGTAATACTCGATTTTCATTCACAAATACAGCCTAATCTGATCATTACGGGGCAGCACTGTGTGGTTTCGCCAGCCCCATCAGTGTTAATGGGGTGGTGCTTCCTTTCCCCAATTCAACAAAATGCCACTGGCCCACAACCCAAGCCCCAATCCCAATCCCCGACCCGCGTAGCCTAGATTCAAGCCTTTGTCCCAGATTGACCGCAGCCCGCAAATGGCCCGGCCAGTGATTGGCTTTGATTTGCTGCCGTTTGGCCCGGAAAAGCAGCGGCGATCCCGGTTTTCCCGACCAGCCCGTCCAGCCCGGCACCTCCCGGCTCTTTCCCGGAAACTGCCGTTCGCTTACCGCAGTGCGTAGCCTTGGTGACAAAGGGTCGGATGGTGGGGTCCCAGATGAAGATGTAGTAGAGGGACAGCATGATGGCCGCCAGCGAGACGCACAGGACGTAGACGGCGACGGTCAGGATGCGGATGACCTTGCGATTGCTCTGCTGGGGCTGATAGCAGCGGCTTATTGTCTCCGTGGGCGGCAGTTTCACCTTCTCCTCCAGCGAGTTGACTTTCGAGTTCATTTTGATTTTGATTTTAGTTTTCTTTTCTATTCTTTTCGATTTGAATTTTGATTGTAGCGCTGATATGCCTCCTGGTATTTGGATCCGCTTCTCCTTGGCAGTGGCCTTTAAAGTCTAGTCGGTTTTTGTGTGTTAAATGCAAAGTTATTATCGCTCGTCTTAGGCTAATTTTTTGATTTTTGTTTTGTAATTTTTGCTGTAAGTGATTATGTTTCGGTTACGCGTCGCGTGCGTTTTAAAAAATACAAAAAAAAGGGCGCGCTAAAAATGTGAGTGCTGTTCCGAGTGCCGTTCGAGAGTTTCCAGGCAGCGAGCCAACCAACCGACGAGTCGGACGTGTGCGAGCCAAATGAAACGCCCGACACGGCGGGCGAGGGCCCTGGCTCGGTTCGTTTGCAGGAAGGATGCCACAGCCACATCCACATCGAAATCCTTTCGGGCCCGCTCGGCTCGCTGGGAGCACTGCCGCCAGTAGTGCTCGAGCTCTGCCGGGGGGCGATCTTCGTTTTTAATTTCATTCATAAAATCCAACCCACAGCCGCTCGCCGATTTGCCCGGCCCACTCTGGCGAATTTGCATGGGCTTTTGCGGTGTTGCCGCCGTGTTTATGCCACACGCCACACGCCACTGGCATTCCGCGAGCCAAAATATCAACGAAATAAATATATCCCAAAAAGCAGCGAAGGCAAAAACAAATGGCACGTCGGCACGTTGCTGCTTTTTGTGTGTCAAGTGCAGTGCATACCGCCCTCCCTCGTTCACCATGACTCATTTTGCGGAAATCGAAATGCGCGCTTGAATTAATTTTCAATAATTTCCTGCTTTGCGCCAATCAATCAGCTCGCCTCCCTTCTCCCGGCTCTGCTGCAGCTGCTGCTGCTGCTGCTGCTGTTGCCGCTGCTGCCTTATTTTAAACATTCAATATCTGTGGGCCTTTGACAGGCCACAACCTTCGCAGTTGCCGCGAAGGACGCTGGCAAAACTTTCGCTGCCGCTGCCGCTGCCGCTGCTGTTGCCGCTGCCGTTGCATCCACCTGCTGTTGCGGCCACAGTGCATACCTTTCGCTTGCGGGCCCGCTTGTTTGTTTGCCTGTTCTTGCCTTGGCTCTCGGCTCGGATCCGGCGGGTGAACAAACTGCAACTGGGTCACTAGGACACGCCGAGAGCGCAGGCGAGCGGCGCAGCGCCCAAGCTGCACTGTTACACCTCCCGATTGCAATGTCGGCCATTGATTTTGTTGTATAAGCACCGCACACTTACACACTCACACACCACACCCACACACACACACACATACACATGCTTAGACGGCAGGACGAAGGAGACTCCCAACTACAGTCGAACCACTACAGCAAGTCCTCGCCGAACAGGACTTTTTAGGGCAGTTTCCCTATAAGCAAGTTTTCAAACATCAAATATTTGAGTAAATTATGTGCAAAATATCTCAATAAATATATAATATTGGAGATTAAGATGCAAAAAAATGCAATACCAAAAGTAACAATGAAAGATTCAAATTTGGGCTTACAAATTTGGGTTGCAAATACCAAATAAATAGGTTGTAATCCATTATTTAAGCTCAAATGAGTTAGAACATTTTAAAGAGTCTAATATTACATCTTATTATAATACTTCATATTATACAATAATTGGCTAAACAAAATCATTTAAATATTTCCAAAGGATTCTTTCAAGCACCTTTAAATTTGAAGACTGAAAACTATAACCATGTGAATATTAGAACCAAAATACTAATAAAATATTTAATCCTCCAAAAGCAAATAATAAAAGAACAGAATTAAGGAAGAGCAGACTAAAAAGTTAGGATATGAGAAGAGTTTTTAGTAACTATTGCAATCCCGAGATAAAGCTGCTAATATGCCAAAAAGTATGCTATGAAAATGCGTTGAAACATTGCGTTGCCTCACTTTAAATGCTCTAAAACGTATATTCATACATCATGTGGGCCAGGATGTAGGCCACACCCACTACGCTATCTCCCCCTAACACACATAGATACGAGGGCGCACCATCCGGGCAGCATTGTTGCAAAAGTTTCCTTCAAGGAGTTTCCCTCGCCAGCCCACGTGGCCCAGGTGCAGGAGCTTTCGCATCCTTTCGCTGCACTTCGCTGCGATTCGTTGCGATTCGTTTCGTTTCGTGGCCCCCCTTAAAAAAGTGCTGGCCTCGAAAATGTTTCGCCTGGCAGGCCACAGCGGGAGCCGCATTTGTTTGCCCAAGTTTAAGGATGGCAAGCCATCCAACCTGCTTACTTATGTGCAGACAAAACTGATTAAACAGCTCGGGTAGCCGGAACGAAGGGATAACTGGCAGTGCTATGGCCCATAAGTAGGGGATTTTCCGCACACACGATGGGGCTCCGAATTGGATACACATAATTAAACATAAACTCAAGTTAAGCGAAAACTTTCGACTCGCCAGGGAGTAGGTTGAAAATCAAGCCAATAAGAACTAATGCAATTTGTGGGCTGAATATACTCGTACTATGCGACATATTACTTTGGTCTCACTTCGGATAATCCGGTTATGAAGTTTTCTCAAGCCAGAGCGGGGGAAAGTCCAACCCTCTTAAATCAGAACCTTTTCAGTTTATGACTAAGGAGTAAGTTTATGTTGGCTTTTAAATGAATTAAATGAATTAAATGGAAATGGATGTTGATAGGGGCTTTATAGTATAAGAGAAGACGGAGCAGAGTTGCATAAAGTTGTGGCAATTTCTTCATTGAAATTCAATCAAAGAAAAGCATAAATGTGACAAAGATGCCTTACCAAACAATAGCAGCGCTGCGGTGGGTCAAGCGTCTAGTCTAGTTCACAGTAAAAGTGTATAATTTGGCTAATTTGGCAAATTTGGCTAGCCAAAGGCTGGGACCTTCTTCTGGCCCTTGAAAACTGGCGGCATGCGCGAGTCCCAGAAGAAGATGTGGTAGATGGACAGAAAGAAGCCCAGACTGCACAGGCCGCAAAGGTAGATGACAATGACAAAGTAGCGGGCAAATCGCTCCGTGCAGGTGGGCTCCGCGAATATAATCTCCTCCAGCTGCGGCGATTTCGGGACATACGACGTGGAGACACCGCTCCGCCGGGGGGCACTGCTGCTGGCCAGGCGAACGCTGTTGCTGCCACCGGCTCCGCGGTATCCTTTGGGCGACGACTCCTCTTCCTCCTCCTCGGCCCTCACATTCGATTCGATTATGTTCACGATCTTGGCCAGATTCGCAACACTGACGGGATTGGCGACTGCCGCTCCCGGCGACTCCGACGTGGACATCACGCTGTTCCGCCAATTCCACTACTGATTCGATTCTGTCGACACCGATGGCAATCAAATCAAAATCGAATCAAAGTCACAAGAGTGACGCCATTTGGATGGAAAGCGGAGAATGCGGCACAAAAGCCGATTAATTTTGTGCCTGCCTGTCAACTTTCGATATCGACCTGCAGGGGCACTAATTAGTTGCACCAAAGAGCGGCTTCTTCATCGGCAATATGTTAGAATACCTGAATACTCAAATACACCCATTAAGCATTAGCTATTACTTATTTAGTGGTAGACAAAAGGGAGTCTAAAACGCTGACCTCAATTTTGAAAAATGCACCTGCGTTCAATGGCAAATGGTTTATAGTCCTCGAAGGGCATGCTTGTTAGATATATTGCCGGCAATAGACTATGACATTTGTCATTGAAAGCGTGCATTTTTATTTTCAAGGGGGCAATCTAGTATTTATAGGTGACCCATTTTGGTTAGCCAATTAGCTTGCATAAGATATTTGCCTAATGATCATGTTTATAGAGATACAGATAGAGATACTAAAATAGGGCATCGCATTGGGAGTCAGACGTTCCTCTGTGGATCTTGGATAAGGGATCATAACACTTAACCCGAGCGCTTGTTGCTGCGCCTCCTGTTCTTCCTCGACTTGGTCTTGGTCTTCTTGTCCTTCTTCTTGTCCTTCTTCTTATCCTTCTTGTCCCCTTTGTGGTATCGGTTGTGGTAGTGTCTTATGATCCTGTGCTTGTGCTTGTGCTTGGACGACTTGCTGGCCGCCGTGGTGGTGGTGGTGGTTGTGGGCGCCGCAGTCGTGGTGGTGGCAGTGGCTGATGAGGTCGAGTTGGTCGAGGAGGACGCTGCCGGGGTCGACGAGGACGACGCTGCCGGGGTCGACGATGTGGGGCTCGACGATGTTGGGTCCGACGATGGCGGGCTCGACGATGTCGGGTCCGACGCTGCCGGGGTCGATGCTGTGGTAGCGAGAGCCACCAGGCAGCCGAGGATAACAACGCAAAGGAATCGCATTTGGGATTAATTCAGAACAGATCGCTGCCAGAACTATGGTTGTATGCCATCTAGATCGGAAGCTTATATAGCAATTGATGCTAGAGCATCCGACTACTGGAAGATCGGCCTTTGTTTGACCCGCACAAATATTGCCTTGTTTCCGTCTGTTATTTTGAAAGCCTCTGTTTGCCCATAATCCAGCGACTCTGTTTGCACCCGTGCCAAAAATACAATCGAAAAAACTCAACACTGTTTACCAAAACCCCAATCGGGGGTAAAAGAGGCACTGTTCAAATGCCTAAAAACTAACACAATGCGCGAAATTATGAGACAATGGCAGCAGTCAAATTTTGCAAGATGAACTGCCAGAGATGTGTGGACTGGTTCTCGGGATTATCGTGGTAGAGACGTTTTTCGCAAACAAATTTCTGTTGATCTTCGCCGTTTAAAAGACAACAAAACTGTATTTGAAACAGCTAAAAAGCTGCTGCCCAAGATTGAAGGTAAACATGCTAACTGAAACTTTCCATTCAAGGATTTGCTAAACCTCTTTTGACTTGTTTTGGCCCCAACATAATGTTTTATTTTTCACAATGGTCCGACTTGCAAGGGTTTCGTATGGGTGACATGTCTCTGGTAAGTGAATGGAAAATCTAATCGGAAAATGTATCATTTGCTGTTGTTTAAATTGAAACAGCTTAAGGCTTCCTAAGGCCACTTACCCGCTTCTGTTCACGGCCGGGAAGAGGCTATTGGGCTGATGATGGAGGGTACGAGTCTGGGCTATACCAGACACTCCTAGCCAATGGGATGTGTGTGCTTGAAGACGGGCAGCGGCGGCATCCGCGAGTCCCAGATGAACAGGTAGTAGACCGCCAGAGTCAGACCCATGCCACTGACCCCACCCATGTAGAGTATCAGGGTGAGCAGGCGGAAGGTTTTCGACTCGAAGAAGTCATCCGACTTGGGCACCTGGATCTCCTCGTCCTTGGCCTCCTTGACCACGTCGGCCAAGCTGTCCATCATGCCGCCCGGCCCTCCTATACCACTCATAATCCTTGCGATTTATTGAAATTATAATTGACAAAAAAAAGTGCAGTGCCAAGCGATTGTTTCGGGGGCGAACTGAACACAATTGAGCGAGTGCTTCGACTGGCCGGGATCCGGTCTTTGTGCCTTTGGTCTCTAGTATTGTGTCTTTTTCTGGCCCATTCCAATTGCTCCGGCTCTCTGGCTTTGTTTTCGCCCGACAGCTTTCCGCTCGACGGCTTTTGCGGTTTCTTTCGGCCCAAAAGGGGCTCGCACAAGCGGTCCGTACAAGTCTCCTCCGGTCGCCGTCTTGGGGGCCACGCTAATAAGATTCGTGGACCCAGATCCCCGCCCGCCCCTAAAGCCCAGGCAAAGCCTCACGTGCCGCCCTCACGTCCCACTTGACCCGGTTTCCCTCTTCGCAGCTTGGGGAATCCCATTCTGGCAAACAGGACTCGAGATTCGTCCACTCAGAGGGTCTAAGGGATATGTATATCCGGGTTTCCGGAGTGGACCAGCTAGTTTAAGCCACCAACTTGAACAAACTGATGGAATTTGGCTAAAATCTATTAAAACTGATAAGTATCGATCAAGTTGTAAACATGGAAGATTTAAAGAGCTATTGGTATTCGGTATAGGAGAATATATGTCTTGAATCGGAGTTTATTTTCTACTTTGAACAGCAAAACACTTGTTCAAATAATTGCAATGTCAGGTCATCTACTAGTCGAGTAATTAGAAAGAATGTCTAGTCATTACCCACCTTTTGGTGGCCTGGCCAAATCCAATTAGTTGCCAACGGGCCAGTGGCCACCAGTTCTCTTGCACCCAGAATGGCGAATGGTGGGTGAATTTCCGAGGGGAACCGCTCCTCCCCCGAGTCACCCGTCGAAGCAACCGCAGGGGTGGGTCACTGGTACTCGTGCACTTTCTGCACCGGATGGCCCCCGATGGAGACTGGGAACTTCAGGTGGATGTCCGGCATGCTGGAGTCGAAGAAAATGAGGTAGTAGAGGGCCAACGCCATTCCCAGACTGCTGATCCCGCCCAGATACAGAAAGATCGAGATCAGGCGAAAGGTTTTCGACTCGAAGAAGGGCGAGGGCGGCTGCTCCTTTGGTAGGCGGACATCCGATTCGTTTTCCGGATCCGCCGATTTCTCCGGCGTTTCGGAGCCGGACGATGCCATTCCCGATTACCGACGTCAAGTAGGCAGCGTCTGGCTGGGATGGGGGGTACTTATAGGAGCGCTCGCTTCGTGCCAGCAACTCAGGGGTTTCCCATTGAATGACAGTGATTGACTGAGCCCTTTTATGATTGAATCGCTAACTGAAGTCCCCCATCTTTCCCAAAACATAGCCATCGTGGGTGGCAACGAAAAGGTGGAGAAGCCGGAGAAGCCCCGACCGCACAGTTTCGACGAGGCCATCACGCTGACCGGCGTGGGATGGTTCCACTACAAGCTGCTCCTCATCTGCGGCGCCTGCTTCATGGGCGTGATGGTGGAGATCATGGGCGTCAGCCTGATCATGAACCAGATGAAGTGCGACCTGCAGCCGACGCTGGACCAGCAGGGAATCCTTGCCTCCGCCGGATTCCTGGGCGTGGTGCTCAGCTCGCATGCCATGGGCTTTCTGGCGGACACTTGGGGTAGGGTTACTACCCTGAAGTATGCCCTCTGCCTCAGCGCCGTCTGCTCGATTGTGTCGGGATTCTCGGTGAACATCTGGATGCTGATTGTGTTCCGCTTCCTCACCGGCTTCTTCATCTCCGGCGGACAAGCCTGCGTCTTCAGTTTGTGCGGAGAGTTCCATGGAAACGAGTCTCGAGTGCGGCACGTGACCTTGCTCTCGGGATTCCTCTGCATGGCGATGGTCTTTGCCCCGGGTGAGTATTGTCAAGCCACCTGCCGCCCTTCTAATCTAATCTAATCCCTCGCGATTGAATTTATTTCGTTTCTAGCCATGGCCATTGGCATACTGCCGCTGCAGATTGAGACCGTTGTCCTGGGCATGCGCTTCTCCTCCTGGCGCGTCCTGCTCCTGGCCAATGTCTCCATCTCCCTGGTGGCCTTGGTGGGCATTTCCATGCTACCCGAAACGCCAAAATACCTTCTGGTCCAGGGACGGTCCAAGGAATCACTGGACATCCTAAGCCGTATTTTTGCCCAGAACACGGGCCGCGATCGCTCCGAGTATCCTGTGCGGGAGATTGCTTTGGAGACCGGGGGCGCCAGTCTGGGCGATGTCCATGGCTTCCTCGATGCCGTGCGTCTCGTTTGGCACCAGACCGTGCCGCTTTTCTATCGCTCCCGCCTCCCGCACACGCTCAACATCTGCGTCATCCAGTTCCTGATCTACTTTCTGGCCCAGGGCATCTTCATGTGGTTCCCCACAATCCTGGACGAGCTTGGATCCCGTGGCGGTGCGGATACGCTTCTCTGCACGGTCCTCCAGGGTCTCGATGTCAATTCCAATACGAACTCCACCGATGTGGACATGGAGAGTTGCTCAGTGAATGTGGACACCTCCACCTACCAGGTGATGATCATGATCGGGTCCACGTTCGTGCTCATTTACCTGGTCTTTGCCTACATCATCGACTACACTGGAAAGAAGAATCTGCTGAGTGAGTATTTGGACTTGATATTTGTAGAATTTAAGATTTTTTCTGTGAAAAATGTTTAGGATTTCGATATTCGTAGCCTTTACTGTTGATTACAAAAGTGCTTTTCCCTTTCAGTGGCTTGGATGCTGCTGACGATGGTGTGCCTGGTGGGGCTGCACTACCTGGAGCAGTTCGCTTTGGTGGTGATCGCCCTGACCACCGTTATGGCCATCGGCAATTGCGGCGGCCTGGTGAGCACCATTGCCATGGAGTTCTACCCCACGCACATCAACGCCATGGGCATGTGCTTCATCATGATGGTCGGCCGTCTGGGGGCTGTGGTGGGCAGCAATATCCTTGGGCGCCTGCTCTTCGCCAGCTGCGATGCGATCTTCTGGGCTCTGCTGGGCATGGTGGTGCTGCTCTTCAGCTTGGGCTACTTTCTGCCGGAGAAGCCGCGTCCCAGGAGGGAGCCAAAGACACCCACAGTGGTGGCGGCCATTAACTCTAAGTAGCTTTAGTTTGGGCTAAGCCTTGAGGCTTCCTCCAGCTGGGGGCCTGAGAACACTTCTGTACACTGTGAGGTTATTTGCATACTCTGTGGGCTCAGGACCCACGCACTCGCATGTGATCAAAGCTCCTCGAGAAAAATATCAGCATCCATGGGAGCTCCTTCCGTATGGTCCTAAAACGGGAATTTGTTTGGATTTACAGACTGCCGGTCGCTTTGTTTTCTCTGGGTACAAAATACATATTTTTTTTTTATATGTTAAGAAATGTCCAACTTGTGCATTTCAAGATATGTTGTTAACCTTGAAATGTGCGAAAACTATAAATATATGTAATATGTCTTGATGACTTTAAAATATGTTAAGCCTTTGGTCATTTGTTCTGTGTACATTTCAGGTTGAATGCATTGAACTAAGTATCTGATGGCTAAAACAATCTATGTATCTTGATGATCAACTTGGGAGCCGGCCAAAAAAAATAAAAAATAGGGTTTCAGTCCGATTTTTTGGTTCTACATATTTTGTTTGTGTAATTTCATACATTCCCTTTTCACCGTCAACTTGTTAAACTCGTGTTCCTAAGATTCCATTGGTTTTGATAATTATAAAAAAAGGGTAGAGTAAAAAGTTTCTTGTAAAAAAAAGAGCAGAAGGTGTAATGTATGTAACAGGCAGAAGGAGACATCTCCAACCCCATAAGGTATACATATAAAAACTCGCGACTTCAGTTCCAGATAATGACTTGGAAGATTCCATTGGTTTTAATAAATATAAAAAAAAGGGTAAAGTAAAAAGTTTCTTGTAAAAAAAAAAAGAGACGAAGGTGCCAATACTGTTTGTCACTTAATTTTCCATATTTTTTAATAAAGAAAAAGCAATATAGAAAAAAAACAAATTAAAAAAAAAAAGGGGGGAAAAA